>CM077222.1:2431203-2458703 GCA_039654775.1 Spinibarbus caldwelli | reverse complement strand
AAAAATGTGAAATGCACAATCCTGAAAGATGCCGTGAAGGGGCAAGACGGCCTCAGGCACATGCCTCAGTCTTGACCTTTGACCTCGACCTGGAGGATTCTTGACCTTTAACCTGCAGCCTATTTCAGAGAGTGCTGTTAAGAGAGTCCGTTCTCTTTGTTTTTCCTTCAGTATGTTTTCCCATAAAGCAACACTTTTCATCAAGCAGTCCCACACGTCCCGAGTCCTCTCCTGAAACAAAGCGAGTATTGTTGCCAGTGTGAATTACTGTTGAAACGCAGCCATAAACATCAGCCGGCGTCCAGAAATTAGAGCAGCGAATCAACGGTGCGCTGATTATTCGTGACACATCCGCTTAATGAGAAAACCCAAGCGAAAAGTGAAAACACATGTGGTCAAGCTGATAGTCGCTTTGAGATCTTCAGTTACGTTTGGTGTCTCTGTTCTTGGCCTTTTGTCTAGATCTGATCTAAAAGCTGCCTTGCCATGTAACACCTGCATACACAGCATCTTCACTGAAATCGAGGCTCATGAATGACTCATGTGAAAGACTCGATGTAGACACGTCATGTACAACACAAGAGACTCAACTCATTCTTCACTACAGTGGAATTTTATTAATTATATGTGTACGTTTCTAACCTAATGACATGATACTCTAATAAGCATAAAAATACACGGCACATAAATAAAACATCCTGTTTTAATTAGATAAGAACTATATAAGAAAAAAATAATTATATACTACAATATAATATATATCACATATAAAAGTTAATAAATTACTTGGTGTGTGTGTGTGTGTGTGTGTGTGTGTGTATATATATATATATATATATATATATATATATATATATATATATATATATATATATATATATATATATATATATATATATATATATATATATATATATATTAGTGCTGTCAATCGATTAAAAAATTTAATCGCGTTAATCACAGTCATGGACTGTGATTAATCATGATTAATCGCAAATTTAAAATACTAGGATTTACCTGTAAATGTGTTGAAATAAAGAAATGCATGACAAACTAGTTTAAGGAAACAGAACCTGTCACACCTCCACCAGGTATGAGACATAATCCTTATTATTTTTTTTATCATTATTCTTTTGTTTTTATTCAGCCATTATCAGCCTTTAAACTGGCAATAAAATGTTTACCAAGCCACATCGCTTCAATCCCAGTAATTTATACACTTACCCAACTATTATCAAAAGTATTTCTAAATAAATACAACAAAACATTTTCTTGCGACCTTACGTGAAGTATTATGACAAAATCCATTATGAAGAAGAATTGGACCTGTTCTGCACGTGCATTAGAGCTAACATTAGCATCATGCTTCATAAGACAATTTATTAGATTAATAGTACACTTTTACTCAGAACTCACTTCAAACCACCATCGAGTGTTTGTAATAACTTCCTTTTGCGATCACATGTGGAATTTGGTCGTTTACTGTTGTTAAAATATGCTCTTTATAGCCTTTTATATCGCTGCACAAATTAGCATTTCAGATGTACACATTCATCTCAAGAAAATCACATACAAACCATATCCTATCTATAGTGGCTGTTGTCATGTTTATTTCTGCTGTGTAAAAGCCTTAACATGTGCTCTGCTGAAACTCACGTTGTTTGTGATGTTACAACCGTCTCTCCGTTCTTAAGTTGCCAGGTATACATTCCAACTATAATACACATTAGTAACAGGATCTATTTTAATTTTTATTTGTCTGTATACACTTTGGGCGGCCGCGGTACATTATAAAAGTAGCCCAAAAAAATGCAACCCGCGGCTCTGTAATTTTTCCCGCGACTGTATTTTCAAAATAGCCCAATTGTCCCACTGCCCTGGAAACACTGGCTCGCTGTACAAATGGCGAAAACATGGAACAGTGGTGAACCTTCCCAGGAGTCGCCGGCCGACCAAAATTACCTCAAGAGCGCAGCGACGACTCATCCAAGAGGTCACAAAAGACCCCAGAACAACATCCAAAGAACTGCAGGCCTCACTTGCCTCAGTTAAGGTCAGTGTTCATGACTCCATCATAAGAAAGAGACTGGGCAAAAATGGCCTGCATGGCAGAGTTCCAAGACGAAAACCGCTGCTGAGCAAAAAGAACATAAAGGCTCGTCTCAGTTTTGCCAGAAAACATCTTGATGATCCCCAAGACTTTTGGGAAAATACTCTGTGGACTGATGAGACAAAAGTTGAACTTTTTGGAAGGTGTGTGTCCCATTACATCTGGCGTAAAAGTAACACAGCATTTCAGAAAAAGAACATCATAGCAACAGTAAAATATGGTGGTGGTAGTGTGATGGTCTGGGGCTGTTTTGCTGCTTCAGGACCTGGAAGACTTGCTGTGATAAATGGAATCATGAATTCTGCTGTCTACCAAAAAATCCTGAAGGACAATGTCCGGCCATCTGTTCGTGACCTCAAGCTGAAGCGAACTTGGGTTCTGCAGCAGGACAATGATCCAAAACACACCAGCAAGTCCACCTCTGAATGGCTGAAGAAAAACAAAATGAAGACTTTGGAGTGGCCTAGTCAAAGTCCTGACCTGAATCATATTGAGATGCTGTGGCATGACCTTAAAAAGGCAGTTCATGCTCGAAAACCCTCCAGTGTGGCTGAATTACAACAATTCTGCAAAGATGAGTGGGCCAAAATTCCTCCACAGCGCTGTAACAGACTCATTGCAAGTTATCGCAAACGCTTGATTGCAGTTGTTGCTGCTAAGGGTGGCCCAACCAGTTATTAGGTTTAGAGGGCAAGCACTTTTTCAAACAGGGCCATCTGGGCTTGGATTTTGTTTTCCCTTCATAATAAAAACCTTCATTTAAAACCTGCATGTTTTGTTTACTTGTGTTATCTTTGATTAATATTTAAATTTGTTTGATGATCTGAAACATTAAAGTGTGACAAACATGCAAAAAAAAAAAAAAATCAGGAAGGGGGCCAACAATATTTATATAATTTTGTTAATATAATTATATTAATTTTGACTAGTTTTTTTTATTTTAACTAAAAAAAATGTAAAATATATTATGTAATTGTTTTATATATTAAGAGAGAGAGGAAGAGAGAGTTTAGTTTTTGCTATTTTAAATCATTTAAAAAAAAGTATTATAATTATAATTATAAGTTTTGTTTGTGTGTGAGCAAGCAAGCGTGCGTGCATGCGTGTGTGTGTGTGTGTGTGTGCCTGTTGTGTCTGTGCTTCATGAATAGGCTGATTGTGTGCTAATTGTTGCTGTGGTTGGAGGTGGAGTGTGTTTAGCGGGTTATTGTCTGTCCTGGTTTGGACTGAGTGATTGAGCGTGTTTTGTTTTCACACAGACTCTGTAACTCCAGCCAGGAGAACATGCCATTCCTCTCAGATCACTGCAGGAAGGGCGCGTAACACTCGCTCGGCCAGAAGATGGGATCTAATTCCCCCTGACGTTAGATCTGGGCGTTCGGAGCCGCTCAGATTCATTTATTCTAGATCAATCTTTTTGATGGACTCACTTTGAATGTGTTTAGTCTCGATGAGCAGTTTAATTCTTGGTCAGTTCAATAGTATTGAGTTGAGCGCTGTTTTTACTGATGGTTTTGCTGTTAGTAGCTAATAGACGACAAACCAGCAGTCTGTTTCAGGTCACTCACAGGAACACAGGTGCTCCTTCATTCATTAAAGACGTTTCTGTATGGAAGCCTATTTCTGCCACGTAAGAAAACAAAATCATGCTTTCGTAATCATAATTTTGACTTTAAAAGTCAAAATTGACATAAGTCAAAATTATGACATACAAAGTCAAAATTGTGACATAAGTCATAATTACAACATTAAGGCCCGGTTTCATAGACAGGGCTTAGCCTATGCCAGGATTAGGCCAAAGTTCAATTAGGACATTTAAGTAATTTTTTATAAACATGCTTAGAAAAAAAACATTACTGGTGTCCATCTTGAGACAAAACAAAGGCACTGATATATTTGAAGATCAGTCAGTGCGAGTTTCTTTCAGCTGAAACAGCTCAGAATTACATTTTAGTCTAGGACTAGGCTTAAGCCTTGTCTGTGAAACTGGGGAAAAATTATGACTTTAAAAATGGATATTGACAAAAAGTGATAATTATGAGATAAAAAGTCAAAATTATGACTTTAAAACTAATAAAAATGACAAAAACAACAAAATCACTAAATTACTACAACTTTAAAATTTTACAATATAAAAATTAAAGTAAATAAAATTAAAATTATGCATAAGTCAAAGTGTTAACAAAAACTATAATAGTATATCATTAACCTGATAGAAAAACAATGGAAGTCTATGAGAGGAGTTCTCTAAAACAATATTAGCTCTGTATGTCTGTGTGTGATGATTTTTCACTGTGTGTGTGTGTGTGTGTGTGTTGCTGCAGGTGTTCTACTTGTCTCATGGAGAGTTGCATCTCTCACCCTGTGTGTTTGTTTTGTTTGTGTGTTTGTGTTTGTGTGTGCATGTGTGTTCACAGCATGTGTTGTGCTTGTTTGTCTCACCTTGCTGTTTAACTCTGCATTATTATTCCCTGTCCCGGTGTGTGTGTGTGTGTGTGTGTGCGCGTGCGTGCATGCAGTGTGAGCAGTCTCATCTGCTACGGGAGCACGAGGAGGTTCAGGAGAGGACAACGCTGCGCTACGAGGAGCGAATCACAGAGCTGCACAGCATCATCGCCGAACTCAACAAGAAGATAGACCTGCTGCAGGGAGCTACCATCAGGTCTCACACACACTCACAGAGACACACATACACACTCATGTACCACTTGCATGCACACAAACACTCACACACCACATGCATGCACACACACACACACACACACACACACACACACACACTAATGCATTATATGTGACTTTCTAGAAGCTGCCTGTATAAACTACTTAGAGGTGGCCAATACGATATTTACTGCCAACCGACCAACATTTTAATCTCTTAATAGATGCATATTATAATGTATTATAACTGTGGTAACAATTGTTCATGAGATCCTACATAAGATGCATCATAAGATGCATTACAAGGCACAAATAATGCATTAAGGCTACTTTTATAATGCATTATATATAAAGGCTTTAAGTGAAGTGTTACCATATTTTGTAATCTCTTAATAGATATTTTAATCTCTTATTAGAGCAATACAGACAGATTTTTTTAATCTGTTTGAGTCACTGCTGCACTGATATATGTATGGCCTCCAGAACACTATTGATACACTATAGCTGCATCTGAATCCAGATCATCACTGTTTTACTGTATGTCATAATATCACCCAGCTCTTTATATTAAAGCACTAAAGCATTACAGACAGTACAACTTTCAGTGAAGCTGCTTTGAAACGATGAGTGTTGTGAAAAGTGCTGCACAGATGAATTGACTTGAGCAGAATTTCTGCCTGTAATAAATACTGATTATTATAACTAAGCACAATATTCAGTCCTGCTCGTCCAGTCATTAGTTCTTCATCATTAGTGCTCATTTTAGTCGGCTGGGAAAATGTAAACACATTTCTTTTCTAGTCAACACAGCCGGACATTTGTTTGTCACAGAGACCGCTAACATGTACACACACACACACACACACACACACGCGCGCACACACACACACACACGCACACACACACACACACACACACACACACACACACACACACACATTCATAAAAATACATACACACACTTTCATAAAAATACACACACACAAACACATTATTAAAAACATTATTAAAGCATGTGCTGCACACAAACGCTCAGAGAACAGTTGTGTTTGGACCACACATTTACATTCTTTGTAAAGCAGCTTACAGTGCAGGAACATAAGCATGCACATGTACAGTAAGAATGTGTGTGTGTGTGTGTGTGTGTGTGTGAGCGCAGCTGTCTGAGGTCGGTCTGGTCTTCAGCGCCGGCGGTGGTCTCGTCTGCTGGGACTCTAGGGAGAGTTTTACCCTTCAGCATCTGACCGGAGACACACCGATCATCTCTAGTTCTGCTCCTAAACCTCGTGGGCTGCTTCACATAGGCAGAAACTTCAGCTCAAATATAAAGAAATACAGAACTATAATTTGCATAATAATAATTAAGCCCATTTTTAGGACTATTATGTTTTTTTAATGACATTTAAGCTCATTTATACACATAATTGTGATAACTGTAATGCGTCTGAGTTTGATTGTAATCTCATTATTTTGAATAATGATCCTCAATAGATTCTCAACAGTAATACAGCTTGTTTTTTTTATTATTAAAAACAGGTCTAATTAAAGGCATTACAAGAAATACTGCCCTGATTTATGAACTGTTTACAGTTGACGGTGTTTCATTACAATAATGAAAATTAGGAAAGAAAATGTGTGTAGTTGTCATAAAAAATAATGACAATAAAGGTAAATGTAAAATAATAATTTAATGGAAATAATGTCATAATAATGCAGTTATAAAAAAAGTATATAAATGTAAAATAATAATGTCATGAAAATAATGACAATGTAAATGTAGAATAATGCAAATATTAAGTAATGCTGTCTTATGAATAATATCAGTAATGCTAATGTAAAATAATAAATATAAATGTAAAATAAGTCATTAAAATAATGATAAATTAATGACAATTTAAAATAGTAAATATAAAATAATAAAGTCTTAAAAATAATGTCATAATCATGTAAATATAAAACAATGTGAATATAAAATTATTCTTACAAATAATGGCAGTAATGAAAAACGTAAAATAATAAATATAAAGTAGTAATATCATGAAAATAATATCATAAAAATTCAAATGTAAAATAATAAAATTAAATGTAAAATAATGTCATGAATATAATGCCATAATGATGCATTCATAAAATAGTAAATGTAAAATTTAGTGGCTTAATTTTCTGACTGGATTGTATTACAAATATTTTTGGCTCTTTGACAAATTGCTTTGCTTCTCTTTTGTAAGTGGCTTTGGATAAATGCACAAATGTAAATGCTGGCTGAAGTGTTGTCTGTGTAAGCAGCTGACGAGGGTTTGGAGCGGAGCTTCTGTATTCACTGAGCACAGGAAAGCTTCCCTCTAAAGCCTCTTACTGTGATTTATAGCTTTGTAACTCTGCTCGATGACAGATATCAGCTGCTTTAATGCTCCTTTAAATCTCCGTCCGGGTAAATGTTACTCAAGCGCATCTCATCTTGTCATTTGGCCTGGAAACCCAGCAGGAGATGAGTGTCTCCTTTCATCGTTTATTCTGAAGATATCGCATTCATCTTACTAAACTAACTGCATGACAATAGCTCGATTCGTTCCCCAGCTCATGAATTCTTGTGATGGGAGATGCGGTGAACTGGTGACCGTGTGTCCAGCTGCATGTGAATGAGATCCACTCCAGTGTTTAATTAGATTCGCCTCATATGTATGCAGCAGGTCGGGTGTTTGCGTCCTCGTTAGGGAAATCAGAATATGCTGAATGACTCCAGGCCTCTGTTGACTTTCATATTCATCCCTGAATCATAACTCTCTAGTTTTATAATTTGATAAAATAGCTGTTGTATGCAGTATTAAGGGGGAAATTAGTTTCTAATTTTGTAGCTTTTTATTCTCTCAAATAGAAACATGACTAAATGCAATTTATTTATTTGCTAAGATCCTTTGATCGGTATTATATCATGGAATAAAAAAAAAAAAAACCTTTTATTTTTTTATTCTGTGGCGAAAAAAAATAGAATTGCGTGATGTATGAATGGAATTTATACTTACGAATTTTATCTCACAATTGGGACTTTTTTCTTGCAATTCTGAGAAATAACGAGATATAAACTCAGAACTGCAATATATAAACTCAGAATTGTGAGATATAAACTGAGAATTGCGAGATTTACACTTCTTAGAAAAAAAGAAAAAACATGCAGTTTTGAAAAGAAAAGACCAAATTCTGAGAAATAAACTCACAAGTGCATGGGGAAAAAAGTCTGAATTGTGATATAAAAAGTCACAATTACCTTTCTTTTTCTTATTTCAAGGAGGAACCAAAAAACAAAACAAAAGTCAGAATTGCGAGAGATAAACTAAGAATTCTGAGGGGGAAAAAATCGGAATTCCGAGAAAAAAGTCAGAATTGCGAGAGATAAACTCAGAATTTCCGAGGAAAAAGTCAGAATTGCAAGAGATAAACTCAGAATTCCGAGGAAAAAGTCAGAATTGCGAGAGGTAAACTCAGAATTTCCGAGGAAAAAGTCAGAATTGCAAGAGATAAACTCAGAATTCCGAGGAAAAAGTCAGAATTGCGAGAGGTAAACTCAGAATTTCCGAGGAAAAAGTCAGAATTGCAAGAGATAAACTCAGAATTCCGAGGAAAAAGTCAGAATTGCAAGAGATAAACTCAGAATTCTGAGGAAAAAGTCAGAATTGCAAGAGATAAACTCAGAATTCCGAGGAAAAAGTCAGAATTGCGAGAGGTAAACTCAGAATTTCCGAGGAAAAAGTCAGAACACTGAGGCTACGTTTACACTAATGCATTTATTTTTTTTTTTAAACTGTTTTAAAATGAAAACGATCCTCGTTTACACTGGCGTTTTTACTGCGTTTCAGAAATGATCTCCATCCACACTACACAACTGAAAACACGTCACATGACCATTCATGCAGGTACAACCATAGATATGTATAGGTAGATTCCCTATTATTAAGATGGTGGACGTGTCTGTCTGCTTAGAGCGGTTGAATGGTCGAATCTACCCATACATATCTATGGGTACAAGAATGAGCATGATGTTATTGTTTACACGGTCGTCAAGGATACGCAGAGCGAATGTGGGCAGCCACGCCATCGTTTTCAAAAGTCTCAGTTTTTGACCTTGAAAACGCCGGAGTCGTGTAAACGACAGGCGTAACCTTAGCAAAAGTTATGCATTTTAAAACGAAAACACACTAGTGTAAACGTAGCCTGAGGATAATCTCAGAATTCCGAGAATAAGTCAGAATTATGACACAAAAGACAGATTTGTGAGATTTAAACTCCAAATTCTGGAAAAAAAAAAAAATTGGAATTGTGAGAAAAAAACATTATCACTTCAAATCTTTTTATTGGTATTTTGTGTGACAATACAGATTGAAATAATGATAACTAGGTGAACAGTAGATATTGTCCATTATTATTAATCCCTTCCACAATCCCCCCATTCATATTAACTCAGATGGACAGAAAAACTGTCAATTAAATAAATAAATAAACAATAGCAAATGAAATAAAATAGATATAATTAACCAATATATAAGTAAATAACCAAAAAAAATCCCTTCTAACAGATAACAAACATTACATGTTGCCAGTCACAAGTGCACAAGGTAGGCCTTTAATAAAGTCCAAAAAGGGATCCCAAGTCTTATAAAAGGATTTGAGTGAACCAGAGAGTGAGCATCTTATCTTTTCAAGTCTGGGAAAAGAGAAAAAACATTATTATTTTTTGTAATCTTTGGAGGAATCACACTTCCATAGATTGCTCACACTGAATCAGTGTGTTTTTGATGGGATCAACAGAACATCTCACTTTCTGTGATGATTCTTCTCATTCATCATGACGTGTGTGTGTTTCTCAGGGAGGAGGATGAGTTTTCCGAGCTTCGCTCTGATCTCAGTCACAGCCAGCAGGAGGTTAACGAGGACGACCGGAGCGTCGATCAGGACCCCGACCAGGTGTCCATCTCACTGCCTGAGAACCAGTCCACACTGGTCACTGCAGACATGGGTAAGAGCAGCTGTACAAAACCTGAGGGATTACTGTATTTCCAAATCCAATCTCAGAAATACATGCTGACAGACAGGAAACCTGCCAGAAATATGAAAAAGATGAGTAATGAACATTATGCAATATAAATGTGCTTAATTGTTATAATGCAAATGTAAAATAATAAATGTAAATGTAAATAATATAATTAAATGCAAAATAATGTCATTTAAAAATGACAATGCAAATTTAAAATAAATGTAAATATGAAATAAAACTCTTACAAATAATGTTATAATAATGCAAATGTAAAATAAAAAATAATATATAATAATGTCATTACAATAATAACACAATGAAAATGTAAAATAATAAATATAAATGTAAAATAATAATGTCATGAAAATATTGTCGTAATAATGCAGATGTAAAATAATAAATATAAATAAAAAAATTAATTTAAATTGGAAATAATACTTGTAAATATAAAATAATATTGTCTGTCTTACAAATGATGTTATAATAATGCAAATGTAGAATAATAAATTTAAATGTAAAATAATTATGTAATGAAAATAATGTCATAACCATTCAATAAATAAAACTATTGAACATCGTGCCTGTTTTTGGAAACATTACAGTTTTTGAAAAATTAAGCACATTTGAACTGCAAAATGTTCATTACTGTCATGCAAATAGTGTAAAACATGTTGCATCATGGTAGTATTTTTATAAAATATTACACATATATATTTTGTTTTTTTATACAATTATTTATTTATTTATTTATTTATTTATTTATTTATTTATTTATATATTTATAAAACGGTTAGTTCCATTCCTCGATTCTGATTGGTCAGCAGCTGTGTTTTATTCACGATACAGCACGGTTGTGACCGCTTCACCAACCGTTCTGTGTATCACTGAGCAACACCCTTAGCATAACAATAAACATAAACATAACATAAACAATCAATAATATAGCATCAAATCTTTCATGTATTATGTATTTCGGCAGAATTAACTGTTTGTTATTTATTTAATGAAGTATGAGTGACCCTTGCTGTTATGTTACATCTTTCATCTTTAATTTTGAGACCCGCCCTTTCTCGTCTAATAAACGCTTCTCATGCGGAGATGTGTTGATGTGTGTGCGGCGCGCGTCTGTGTGAAAGACTACAGTTTCCAAAGTGAGGAGGGAATATTACTGAATTTATTAGTTTTCTGTTTCAGGTATGATTCTGTATTTCCATCAGTTTACACTATAATGACGCTTGCAAACTCGCGCTGTGCTGCGAATTGGTCTGTTT
Source organism: Spinibarbus caldwelli (assembly GCA_039654775.1). Taxonomy (NCBI): domain Eukaryota; kingdom Metazoa; phylum Chordata; class Actinopteri; order Cypriniformes; family Cyprinidae; genus Spinibarbus; species Spinibarbus caldwelli. The sequence goes on along the minus strand of CM077222.1, from coordinate 2,447,632 downwards.
TAAAACTAAAAGAAGGAAAACAGACGTTTTCTCATGCTGAGAGATAAGCAGATGTATGTGTGTGAGAAAAATCATATATGGTGTTAAAACAATAAATGACACAGCGGATGATAAGAGCTCCTATTCTCTGTTTTTATTTAAGCTCCATTAGATCAGAGGCATGTTCGGAACATTCTCTTGCTGTTTACTGTTGCTGTCAGGAACTATTTTTAGCGTAAGGACAGCATTTAATGAACTTGCTTCAAAAAAGTAACATTTCAATACATAAATATTTAGTTTTAATATTTTTTATTGTTTTATAAAAGCAATAAGGTACTCGAGTCCGTGTGTATATGTATATATATATATATATATATATATTTATGTATATGTGTGTGTGTGTATATATATATATATATATATATATATATATATATATATATATATATATATATATATATATATATATATATATATATATATATATATAAATATTTCTGTAATACAAACTAAAAACATACAGGTACATCTCAGAAAATTAGATTATCATGAAAAAGTTCATTTTTTCTTGTAACTTATTTCAAAAAGTCAAACTTTCATATATTTTAGAATTATTACATGTAAAGTAAAACATTTCAAAAGTTTTTTTGTTTTAATTTTGATGATTAGAGCTTACAGCTCATGAAAGTCAAAAATCAATATCTCAAAATATTAGAATATTTACATTTGAGTTTCAATTAATGACAATCCCTACAGTATAAATTCCAGGTATCTCTTGTTCTTTGAAACCACAATAATGGGGAACACTACTGACTTGGCAATGGTCCAGAAGACGAACATTGACACCCTCCACAAAGAGGGTAAGTCACAGAGGGTCATTACTGAAAGGTGTGGCTGTTTACAGAGTGCTGTATCAAAGCATATTAAATGCAAAGTTGACTGGAAGGAAGAATCTGGGTTGGAAAAGGTGCACAAACAACAGGGGTGACCACAAGCTTGAGAATACTGTCAAGCAAAGCCGATTCAAACACTTGGGAGAGCTTGGACTGAAGCTGGAGTCAGTGCATCAAGAGTCACCACTCTCAGACGTCTTCAGGAAAAGGGCTACCAAGCCACTTCTGAACCAGAGACAACGTCAGAAGCGTCTTACCTGGGCTAAGGAGAAAAAGAACTGGACTCTTGATCAGTGGTCCAAAGTCCTCTTTTCAGATGAAAGTAAATTTTCCATTTCATTTGGAAATCGAGGTCCCAGAGTCTGGAGGAAGAGTGGAGAGGCACAGAATCCATGTTGCTTGAAGTCCAGTGTGAAGTTTCCACAGTCAGTGATGAATTGGGCTGCCATTTCATCTGCTGGTGTTGGTCCACTGTGTTTTCTGAAGTCCACAGTCAACGCAGCCATCTACCAGGACATTTTAGAGCACTTCATGCTTCCTTCTGCTGACAAGCTTTATGGAGATGCTGATTTCATTTTCTAGCAGGACTTGGCACCTGCCCACACTGCCAAAGGTACCAAAAGCTGGTTAAATGACCATGGTGTTGGTGTGCTTGACTGGCCAGCAAACTCGCCTGACCTGAACCCCATAAAGAATCTATGGGGTATTGTCAAGAGGAAGATGAGAAACACCAGACCCAACAATGCAGATGACCTGAAGGCCACTGTCAAAGAAACCTGGGCTTCCATACCACCTCAGCAGTGCCACAAACTGATTGCCTCCATGCCACGCCGCACTGATGCAGTAATTCATGCAAAAGGAGGCCCAATCAAGTATTGAGTGCATATAAATGAACATACTTTTCAGAAGCCTAACATTTTTGTTTAAAATATCCTTTTCTTTTTTTTATTGATCTTATGTAATATTCTAATTTTCTGAGACTATGAATTTTGGGTTTTCATTATCTCTAAGCCATAACCATCAAAATTTCAAGAAATAAAGGCTTGAAATATTTCACTCTGTGTAATGAATCTATATAATATATGGGTTTCACTTTCTGAAATGAGTGACAAAAAAATATTGACCTTTTTCGTGATATTCTAATTTTTTGAGATGTTTTTTCCTGTATTAGATTAATTAGAATTACTGTTGAGAATAAACAACAAAAACTCAGAAGAATGAGATTTTGTTTACATTTCTATAATGAGAACATGTATTTTTCAAGGAAGGAATGTCACAGTGCTCCTAAAAAGGCTTCACTGTTATTATTCGTTATATTTGTATTATTTATCTAGTAATTTGAGGGTGAAATGTTGTAAGATTCTCCTTAATGACACTCCTTTATCTTCACACAGTGACTTTGAATGAGTCTGCGTGGTTCTGGAGGTCACGTCTCTGTATGACTGTAGACTCATGGGAAATACTGGCCTCATTTGTGTTTTCACACACAGACACCAGTGAGATCTCCAGTGTTTCTTCCAGACAGCAGTGAAGTTCGTTAGAGAGCAAATAAAGGCTTTTGCTGAGAGAGAGTAACCTTCTCTGTGTGTGTGTGTGTGTGTGTGTGTGTGTGTACAGTGCGTGTTTCCCATAGTGCTTCACTCTTGGTTTATAATGGCAGATGAAAGACAGACAGACTCGTTTTGCTGAGCGTAATCGTCATCTTCACTCTGCTTTCTTTTGGTTTTCCGCTTGATCGAGCCGATACGTGCCACACAAGAGTGTATTGTAGGAGCATTCCCAGCATGCATCACTCCCGTCTGTGAAAGGAAATGACAGATTCAGATTCTACAGGCTTTATTGCCATGATTAAAAAAGCTTTGCATTACAAAAGTGGAAATAATGGAGTTGTTTTCCACTTGCGATTAGAGAAATTAACTTTTAAATTACAATTTTATATTCAGACTTTTAGTATCATTGATAAACTATTATAGTTTTAGTGAATATTTTTGAAATAGATGTTTCCATTTAATTTTGAATTAAATGTTTCCATTTAATTTTAGTTAAAAGGTTTAGTAATTTTGTTTAGTTTTTGGTCATTTTTATTTTTTATTTTTATTTATTTATTTTATTTTATTTTTTTAATTTTTAATTTGATTTATTAGTTTTTTGTGAAGTTTTATGGTTTAGTTAATTTAGTTTTAGTCATTTCAGTACTTAAAGTAAATGAAAATGAGAACTGTTGCTTTGGCAACTAGCTGAAATAAAAGAATTCTGTATTTTGTTTACTTTTATATTTTATTTCAGTTAATGTTTTTTTTATTATTATTATTATTATTATTTCAAGCAGTGAATGTTTTTTTATGCTTTTAACTTTAGTTAGAAAATAACCCTGTTCAGATTTTATTCATTTATATATTCAGATATTCATATATATATATATATATATATGTGTATATATGTATATTTATGTATGTGTATATATATATATATATATATATATATATATATATATATATATATATATATATATATATATATATATATACACCTTCAACATTTCTCACATTATCACAGTTTAATCACTGTAGTTTAGAAAATGGTAATAAAATATGACAAGAACTGTGTCAGAACAAATTCATCTTGATAATGTCAGATAACTTTGATAGAAAGGTATGTAATGAATTCTGTTGAATAGCTGTCAGCTGTTAAATTTAAGCACATAATTAGATAATGCCAATTTAGCTCAACAAATTACCAAGCAATGCTTCATTTTGTTCGGTCTGTGGTGTAAAAAGGTCACATTCGCAATTAAAGAAAAAACACTTCAGCAAAACATGATCAGGTCAAAGTGTCTTAAAAAAATTTTGGTCCAAATTTTGATCAGTTTTACTGGTAGTCCACTGTATGAAGAATTTTTGGGTATAATATGTCACAGTTGAGTTTATTTTGCTATCCTCACTTACATAAATGAACTATAGTGTCCTGCACCCACTAGTAAAAAAATATCAAAAATTATATCTAGTGTCTGAATAATTTTTGGTTTGACTGTGTGTGTGTGTGTGTGTATATATATATATATATACAGTGGGGCAAAAAAGTATTTAGTCAGCCACCAATTGTGCAAGTTCTCCCACTTAAAAAGATGAGAGAGGCCTGTAATTTTCATCATAGGTATACCTCAACTATGAGAGACAAAATGAGAAAAAAAAAAATCCAGAAAATCACATTGTAGGATTTTTAAAGAATTTATTTGCAAATTATGGTGGAAAATAAGTATTTGGTCAATAACAAAATTTCATCTCAATACTTTGTTATATACCCTTTGTTGGCAATGACAGAGGTCAAACGTTTTCTGTAAGTCTTCACAAGGTTTTCACACACTGTTGCTGGTATTTTGGCCCATTCCTCCATGCAGATCTCCTCTAGAGCAGTAATGTTTTGGGGCTGTCGCTGGGCAACACGGACTTTCAACTCCCTCCAAAGATTTTCGATGGGGTTGAGATCTGGAGACTGGCTAGGCCACTCCAGGACCTTGAAATGCTTCTTACGAAGCCACTCCTTCGTTGCCCGGGCGGTGTGTTTGGGATCATTGTCATGCTGAAAGACCCAGCCACGTTTCATCTTCAATGCCCTTGCTGATGGAAGGAGGTTTTCACTCAAAATCTCACGATACATGGCCCCATTCATTCTTTCGTTTACACGGATCAGTCGTCCTGGTCCCTTTGCAGAAAAACAGCCCCAAAGCATGATGTTTCCACCCCCATGCTTCACAGTAGGTATGGTGTTCTTTGGATGCAACTCAGCATTCTTTCTCCTCCAAACACGACAAGTTGAGTTTTTACCAAAAAGTTCTATTTTGGTTTCATCATTCTCCCAATCCTCTTCTGGATCATCCAAATGCTCTCTAGCAAACTTCAGTCGGGCCCGGACATGTACTGGCTAAAGCAGGGGGACACGTCTGGCACTGTAGGATTTGAGTCCCTGGCGGCGCAGTGTGTTACTGATGGTAGCCTTTGTTACTTTGGTCCCAGCTCTCTGCAGGTCATTCACTAGGTCTCCCCGTGTGGTTCTGGGATTTTTGCTCACAGTTCTTGTGATCATTTTGACCCCACGGGGTGAGATCTTGCGTGGAGCCCCAGATCGAGGGAGATTATCAGTGGTCTTGTATGTCTTCCATTTTCTAATAGTTGCTCCCACAGTTGATTTCTTCACACCAAGCTGCTTACCTATTGCAGATTCAGTCTTCCCAGCCTGGTGCAGGTCTACAATTTTGTTTCTGGTGTCCTTTGACAGCTCTTTGGTCTTGGCCATGGTGGAGTTTGGAGTTGGACTGTTTGAGGTTGTGGACAGGTGTCTTTTATACTGATAACGAGTTCAAACAGATGCCATTAATACAGGTAACGAGTGGAGGACAGAGGAGCCTCTTAAAGAAGAAGTTACAGGTCTGTGAGAGCCAGAAATCTTGCTTGTTTGTAGGTGACCAAATACTTATTTTACCGAGGAATTTACCAATAAATTCTTTAAAAATCCTACAATGTAGTTTTCTGGATTTTTTTTTCTCATTTTGTCTCTCATAGTTGAGGTATACCTATGATGAAAATTACAGGCCTCTCTCATCTTTTTAAGTGGGAGAACTTGCACAATTGGTGGCTGACTAAATACTTTTTTGCCCCACTGTGTGTGTGTGTGTGTATATATATATATATATATATATATATATATATATATATATATATATATATATATATACACATACATACATACATATATATATATATATATATATATATATATATATATATATATATACACATACATACATACATATATATATATATATATATATATATATATATATATATATATACATACACACACACACACACACACACACACACACACACACACAAGCACACATCTTTTAATTAATATTATTTGTTTTATTTTTAACAAAGCAGTTTCCATGAGTGCAGACTGTTTCATTTACTTCATACAAAACTAAACTTCAGAATCGTGCCATTAAAGTGATGAATTTCTAGTTGAAATGATCCTGGAGGCTCAATGTGAAGCTCATCCAGTGGTTTTCCCACAAGCACTTTTATGTTTCATGGTTAATGTTTGACAGCACATTTCCTCCAGTTGTGAATATTAATACAGATCTGGATCAATAATCTGCTCATGTCAGCAATCGTATTGATTCATATGAGCTCTGATTTATTCCAGTTTTTCATTTCATTTGCCTGCTGGACGCTGGATGAGCAGGTTTGGATGATAATATTATTACAGGTTAGGCAGGAGACTTCATGGAGTTCTCAGGTGTGGTTAATGCAAATTATTGAAGTAATTTCTGTAAATTGAGTTCATATTGAGATCTCTGACTTCCGATGCAGACTTTGGTATCTTGGCAAATCTAAGGGCAATTTGAGACATCATTTAAGCAGAAGTCTCTGTTTGCTCCCTACTTTGATCTCATTGCTGTGTAGAAGAAAAAGTTGAGATATTACAGTAATTGTATGTGTGGTTTTTCTTTACTATACTTTTATATGATATTTTTAAAAAAATTCTTATCTAATTATTTTTAAGCTATTTATTTAATGTTTTCATATTGCGTTCTTTAATTTGACTTTATTAGCTCTCCTATTATTCTTAGAATTTTTTGTGCTTTGTAAATAAATGACTCTGCTAATATAGGATGCGAGTTCAGTTTCATGCTGGAGAAATTCCCAGTAATGGACTGCAAGTTTACATTTACATTTAGTCATTTAGCAGACGCTTTTAGCCAAAACGACTTACAAATGAGGACAATAGAAGCAATCAATACCAACAAAAGAGCAATGATATCCAAGTGCTATGACAAGTCTCAGTTAGTTTAATGTAGTACACGTAGCAAGGTTTTTTTAATTATATAATGAATAAAAAGAAAACAAATAGAATAGAAAAAAGAAGAGAGCAAGCTAGTGTTAGAGGCCTTTTTTGGTTTTGTTATTTGTATAATAAATAAAAGAAAACAAAAAGATAGAATACAAAAAGAACAGAGAAGCTAGTGTTAGTTTGTTTTTGTTTTGTTTTCTTAAAAAAAGTTAGTAAATGAATAGAGAGCAAGTCTAAAAGGGGCAAGTTTTTTTTTTATAGAATAGAATTAGAATAGAGAGTGCTAGGATTAGAGGGTCAAATAAAGATGGAAGAGATTCTTGAAGATGGTTAAGGACTCAGCTGCTGGGATTGAGTTGGGCAGGTCATTCCACCAGGAGGGAACAGTTAATGTAAAAGTCTGTGAAAGTGATTTTGTGCTTCTTTGGGATGAACAATAAAGCAACGTTCACTTGCAGAACACAAGCCTCTAGAGGCACATAAGTCTGAAGTAATGAATTTAGATAAAGGGTGCACAACCAGTGATTGTTTTATAGGCAAACATCAATCCCTACAAAAAAAAAAAAACAAGTTAAAGTTGACTGAGATGCTTGTGTTTTTCCAGATAACTGCAGTGACCTGAACTCGGAGCTGCAGCGGGTTTTGACGGGGCTGGAGAGCGTCCTTTGTGGCCGCAAGAAGAGCACATGCAGTCTGTCTGTGGCGGAGGTGGACAGACACATCGAGCAGCTGACCACCGCCAGCGAACACTGTGATCTGGCCATCAAGGTAAAACACCTGACAGATACAGTACAGGAGCCCACAGACACTAGATAGTGCACAATACCTCAAACTGCAGTCTGACTGGCTGGCTTTGGCAACTGACCTTTCGCAAAGAGCTTGATTGACAGGAGATCTGACCAATCATAACGCCCAATAAACAAATCAGACAGGAGAGTAGATTAACTTCGGTGGACTTAAACTTGAAAAAATATTGTGTATTGACGTCTTTCCGCGGATGAAATAAAATATGCTATGATGTTCATTCACCTTTGTTCTCGTGATTTTGACTTTATTCTCGTGGTTTCAACTTTGTTTGCGAGGTATTGCGACTTTAGTCTCGTAATTTTAGATTTTTTAATTTTTTAACATGGCACTAAAACGCCGTCGTACTATTCTAATTCTATTCCTTAAAAAAAATAAAAACTTGCCCCCTTTTAGACTTGCACTCTATTCATTTACTAACTGCTTGTTTTCTTAAAAAAATAATAATAATAATAACACTAGCTTCTCTAATCTTTTTGTATTTTGACTATTTGTTTTCTTTTTATTTATTATACAATTAACAAAAGCAAAAAAGGCCTCTAACACTAGCTTATACTATATTCTTTTTCTGTTCTATCCGTTTCTTTTTTATTATATAATTTTTAAAAAAAAACTTGCTACATGTACTGCGTTAAGCTGAGACTTGTTATAGCACTTGCATATCATTGCTCTTTTGTTGATTTTGATTGCTTCTATTGTCCTCATTTGTTAGTCGCTTTGGATAAAAGCATCTGCTACATGACTAAATGTAAATGTTTATTTTGTGGTTGAAGTAAATATGAAAAGACGATCGGTTCATGTACTGCTTTAACTGAGGCAATACAGCAATCTGTCACGAGTCATGACACATTAAAGAGACACAAAACACTATTTATTGTTTGAATTTCTTAAAAAATGACAACATTTGAAAGCTGAGACCTTGTTTCATACCAGAAGTAGCCTGCTCTGTCTTGTCTGTTGGCACGTTGTCAGTTTTCTCTTTGCTCTTCAATGTATTTTTCACTGCGTGAGAACATGATTTGTAATGTAAGAGAGGCATTGTTTGTCGGACATAGCAGCGGTAACTACGGAGGGGGAGTTTCTGCGTGTCACGTAGCTTAACTTTCGACTATCCACTTTGACACTTCTGCAGCTTGATTTGGTAAAAACCTGTCAACATGGACGGGAAGAGACCTTGTGATTTGAAAATCTGGAAAACTCTTGTCTAATGTAGTGACTAGTTCTTTGGTGAAGAGCGATGCATGAAAGTTATTCATGTGTGAAATAATCTGTGAATTCAGATCACAAAATGTCTTAAAATATTCCCACTGTCTTGTTTTTTTTTTTCTAAAGTTGCATTTATTTGAGTAAAAATACAAAATAAATTGTCAAATATTATTGCACTTTTAAACAGCTGTTTTCTATGTGAATCTATGTTAAACTGTAATTTATTTCTGTGATCAAAGCTGAATTTTCAGCATCATTACTCCAGTCTTCAGTGTCACATGATCCTTCAGAAATCACTCTAATATGATGATTTGCTGCTCAAGAAACATTTCTGATTATTATCAGTGTTGAAAACAGTTGTGCTGCCCAATATTTTTGTGGATACTGTGATGCATTTTATTTTTCAGGATTCACAGATGAATAGAAAGTTCAAAAGAACAGCATTTATTGGAAACTGAAATGTGGAAATGTCATATGAGGCTCACTTGAAACTGAGCTCTTTTAGCCAGCTTTGTTTGTGTGTGTTTGCAGACGGTGGAGGAGATCGAGGGCGCTCTGGGCCGTGATTTCTACCCCAGTCTGTGTGAGGAGCGTGTTCGCTGGGAGAAGGAGCTGGCTGGACTCCGGGAGGAGAACGAGAGCCTGACGGCGATGCTGTGCAGTAAAGAGGAGGATCTCAACCGCACCAAAGCCACCATGAATGGCATCCGAGAGGAGCGAGATCGCCTGCGCAGACGCGTGAGTGATGCTACCCTCAAACCACGCATTAAACATCTAAACCATGCCACAAACAGCTGTGTTACGACTAATTACTACTGATTCATCGTTTAGGTTTAGGGGGTTCAAACCACCATCTTTTCTCCACTCATTAATAGTCTGTTGATTTTGTCCATATTCCAGGTAATCTGGGGTCAAATATATCAATATAATTCTTCTGGATCTGTCATTTCATAGTTTTGACAACTTTATTATCTTAAAGTGTTCATTTTATATTTGTTATCTGTGACAACTGGAAAACAGTCAGTGGCAGAAATAGTTTGTTGAAGTATTCATTGTATCATTAATTAACTGTGGTAGTGGTTTTGCTTTTATTTTTAATGCAAATGTTTATTAGAATTCTAAAACGGCTTACTATAATATTATGCTAAACTTTTTACGATGATTATAATAATAATCCTAAAAAGCCTTATTTTCCTGCATTTATTCATATATTGTTTTTATGCTATTTTTTTATTTATTTATTTATTTATTTTACTAAAATTTACTATAAATTATATTGAATTGTACTATAAGTTACTCTATTACAGTCATGAGAATCGTATAATCATCATTGAGAATATTAACATAGTTTGTGGAAGTACCTTGTATTCATTGATTTATTTATTCATTTTGGTAGTATTTTTTTGCTGAATTTATTCTGATTTAATTTTTTTATAATAAAAATTTTAATAAAATTTACTACAAATTAATTGAATTACACTCATTTACTATAAATTACTCTATTATTGTAATGAGAATCTAATCGTAATCATCATTTACAAATAATCTCAACAGTAAAACATCTGGACACATACAGTAACGAGACTTTAGAGGTTAAATGAGTTTAATTGTCATGAAAATAATACAAAAAAATGCAATGGTCTTATAGTAAAAATAGTACAAAATTTTTTTTTGGAATTATTATATTATATTATATTATATTATATTATATTAATTATATTATATTATGCAGTCTAGGAAAACCCACCACATGCTGAAATTACCTATTATAGTTTTTGATACCAGCTGGATTCAAGCCATTTCCAGAAAAAGAATTTTGAGGAAAACTGCTTTAAAGAGAGGCAATGAAAATAAAAGCACAACAGTCAAGTATCACAAGTAAAAGTCATTTTACTGTGGTAAAATACTTATTTTAGTCACTGTACAGCATGTAAAAGATACAAAATGACCCCAAGGAACACACAACACTTGCAAACATTTGAACATTAAGTGTATATCTGTTCATAAAACATCACAGATTACAGCATGCAGGCTATCTCCAATTCTTTTCCTGCTCTACTTCTCTGGATTTCTAATACATAACCAGACATAGATCAGAACTGTAACTGTAATAAATACACTTTTATTATATATGTTACATGGTTTATTTTGAAAGGTGAACTGCTTTTGTAGTGTTAAGGGAAAGCACCTCCGCAGCGCGTGTTGGCAAACTAGAGGAAGACACAGTCTTTTCTGCTGGCCACAATAAATCGCTATTTTTCTCCACTAAACAAGTGAATTTTGCCAAGATATTTTCAGAGATTATAGACAAGATGTTATAGAATAATAATTTAATGAAAACCCAATTTTGACCAAAAATTGACATTCAACCTATTTTTTGAATTTCCTGAAAACTTCCCAGCGCGACATCCGACAGGTTTTCCCAAATCATATTATATTATATTATATTATATTATATTATATTATATTATATTATATTATATTATATTATATTATATTATATTATATTTAGGGCTGTCAAAGTTAACGCGTTAATAACGCATTAACGCAAATTCATTTTAACAATACTAATTTTATTAACGCACGATTAACGCAGCGCGCATTTTCTTTTTTGACCCGTGGCCTAGCCCATAGTTGGAGAAATGGAGATGCGCAGTGTTGCCAACTTAGTGTCTTTGCAGACCCCTTTAGCGACTTTTTTTCCCTTCAAAAAAACGCCCAAAACTTTAGTTTCTGAGACTCAATGGTACTGCTGTGCGAGCGTGAGGTCTTGCTTTCCCCGCGCGCACACACACCTCTCTCTCTCTCTCTCTGTGCGTCTGCTCTGTTCAGCGAGCGAGCTGCGGAGAGGAGCAGCACTTTCAGTTAAACACAGATATTATGTTGCTTCTCTAATTTTACATGCAAGTACAGCTGAAATCACAGCACAGCTATTGTCTTTATCTTATGTGTATTTGATTTCATCAGACGACGGCTCAATTATCAGGATTTTTGTGCAGATTAACTTCTTGAAAGGGAGAGCTGGTTATTTTGGAATTTGGGATTTTATTTAAGACCAAACTTTTCCACTCTGTTTCCTAATTTAAGAATCTGGGTGGAAATTTCTGAAGTGTTGAATGTACAGATTAATTTGTACTCATTGTGTGTACAGTTGATGAAGAACATTTTTTCCCCCAGAATCTCATTACTGTAAAATGTTTATATTATATAAATTGTAAATGTATTTATTTTATCCTTAAAATCAAACACTGTACTATTTATTTTTATTTTTTAGATTTTCTTTAGATTTAAAAAAAAATCTACTATCACTGTTATGCTCTTGATCAACACATTTAACCTGAATAAAATAAATTGAAAAAATAATAAAACCAGCTATCACTATTATGCTCTTGATCAAGACATTTAACCTAAATAAAATTAAAATAAAAAATAAAATAAAATAAAAAATAAAACTACTTTTACTGTTATCTTCTTGATCAAGACTCATATTCTAAATAAAATAAAAAGAAAAAAATAATAAAATTAAATGTACTGCTACTGCAATTCTCTTGATCAACACGCTTAACCTAAATGAATAAAAATGAAAAAATAAAATAAAATCAACTATCACTATTATGCTCTTGGTCAAGACACTTAACCTGAATAAAATTTAAAAAAAATTTAAAAAAAACCTACTATCATTATTATGCTTTTGATCAAGACACTTAACTAAAATAAAATTAAATGAAAAAAAAAAATCAAAAAAATATTATTTCCTTTTATATACACATTGGTGTCTAATGTCAGAGACGCATAAAGACAGTAACGAGGTCGAGAGTCTTGATGGTCTCAGCATCTCCACAGTAAACCCGATCCCATCAGAAACAGCAAGCAATACATCGGACCAATTCCACGAGCACGGACAGATTTCATTAGAGATAAATCGCAGGCCATTTGTATGTCATAGGTCTGACCCGGCTGTTTCTATAAAAGCCTTTGGCCTTTTTCACTCGAAGCATTTCAGGGCTAATCATGTTAGTGTGCTAACCGGCTTCAGACGGCCAGATTCGATTACAGGCCGCATCTAAAAGCAGCAGACTAATCGATCCAAACAGGTTTGTGCTGTGCGTTTTTCCAAATGATCAGAGGACAGCTGCGTTCCTTATTTAAGCTCAGTAAATAGATCCATCACCATTAGCGTGGCCGCTTCTGTAACGCCAGGAAGAAGGAGACTTTGCAGGATTCAGTGAAGCCAGGATAAAATCTGAAAAGTAATCCAAAACCAGTGACAAAAAATTATTTTTCTATTAAAGAGCGAAATTTACCCCCTTAAATTTACCTTCCTGTTTTGACATGGAAAAGATACAAAAAAAAATCTAAAAACTTAGTTTTCAGTAAGGGAACAAAACTTTGCAAGTGTTTTAAGACCCTCAAAATACACATCATTTATTTTTTTCAGATAATTTATAATTGTTTTTTTTTTTTAAGAGATATAACCATGTTTTGTGCTCGGGTCATTTTTGACCCGGGTATGTACATTAAGTGTCAACAATATTTTTTTTGTTAAATTATCTTATATTAGTGTCAGAGAACTTTTGTAACATATACAGTATATTATTATTTATTACTTACAGTATTGCAGTATTTATTACAGTATTTATTACTTTTCCCCATATCTTGCACACTTTTGGACTGAAATTTGTTGCTAAACATGAATATATGTGCCTATTGATGAACCATTGCAGCATGAAATCACTTTTTTCATCTGAAAGTAAAAGTTTATGCAAGTAAAATGAATTTATTAATTTAATAATTTAAGAGTTATACTTTAAGAATAATAGTTATTTTGTTTTGTTAGAAATAAATATGTAGGTTTCATAAATTTGGACTGTTTTTGAGCAATCATGAGTTAAGTCAAAGGAAATTAATTAAATTCCATTCATTCCAATGGGGTTAATAATGGGAATTTTCAGATTATATATTCTTAGATTTTGAATGCATTATGAGGGTTAAATTAATTTCCAGGGGCATTTTTACCTTTTTAAGGTTGAATTTTCTAACCTTACTAAATTAGATGTGCATACGTTCATGTAAATTCTTAAATCTACTCAAGAAATGCAGTCTGAATAATAAAACACAGTAGGACTTATACCAATCAAATGAAATCAGTATCAATAAAATCCATATTCGCACTGCAGAAGTGGCACACAAGCTGCATCTGATGTATTTATACAGACTGTTTAATGCAGCTCAGAGATGCCATGAATGCATTTACACTGCAGTTACAATTGCATGTTATGAGATTTATGTTTTTAATATAAAATAGATTGAATATAGAATTGTGAAGTGATACTTTAAATATGAAACTAAAACTGTCAGTTGGTGGCAAGAAGTCACTGTCTTAATAAGTGAGTCATTAATTCACTTATTCAACAGATTCATTCAAAATGTCTGATTCATTCAGGAGTGAAGCGAGTGATTTGCTGGCATAAGACTTACTATTTTTTGCCATAAAAAGATATGCTAAAAATAGTAAGAGTAGTACACTAGTATGCATTTTTGAATTTAGCAACTGTCTTTATGAATGGCTTATTAAATCACTGACTCACTTTATTTGTTCAAATACGCCAAATCATTCAGGAACGAAACACCACTGTGATGATCGGAGACAGTGATCAGCGAAAAAAATCCATACTGACAATATTGTGTCTAAAATGTAAATTACTTATGTACAGTTAATAATTAATATAATATTATTTTTTGCTTGTTAGTTACACACCGTTGAATGAATCACAATCCGGTCCTGAAACAGGGCTATATTCTTTATTTTTCAGATTTTTTTTTTTTCTTTTCAGAATTATTTTTAAAAATGTCACATTTATTTATTTATTATACACTATTGTTTACATTTGAGCACAACATTAGGATTTATTTATTTATTTATGCACTATTGTTCAAACTTGAACATCACATTAGCATTTAGTTATTTATTTTAATTTATTTATTTATGCACTATTGTTCAAACTTGAACATAGCATTAGCATTTATTTATTTATTTATTTATTTATTTATTATATGCTATTGTTCAAACTTGAATATAACATTAGCATTTATTTGTTTATTTATTTATTTATTTATTATATACTATTGTTCAAACTTGAACATAACATTACTATTTATTTATTTATTTATTTATTTATTTATTATATACTATTGTTCAAACTTGAACATAACATTACCATTTATTTGTTTATTTATTATACTCTATTGTTCAAAATTGAACATAGCATTAGCATTTATTTATGTATTATACACTATTGTTCTGACTTGAACATTACATTAGTGTTTAGTTATTATACACTATTGCACAAACTTGAACATAATATTAGCATTTATTTACTTATTGTATACTGTTGTTCAAACTTGAACATAAAATTAGCATTTATTTATTGTACACTATTATACAGACTTAAACATGACATTTAACATTTATTTATTTATTGTATACTGTTGTTCAAACTTGAACATAACATTAGCATTTATTTATTTATTTATTTATTTATTTTACACCATTGTACAAAGTGTAAAATAGTGATCTTAAAAGGATAGGAGCGTCCGACTCAAGCCTGTGTCAGTAGGCAGATATGGTATTTCAGAACCGGACTGTCCCACCTAAAACCGGACTTCTGGCCACTCTAATCATGATCCGGATTCTGAAGCACTCTATATTTAAACTCACACACCGCAGCCGCTCGACCGTAATTACTGGCCTGGCTTTGTGGCAGTGGTTTGTTTGATTGGACTCGACTACCACAGGTCAGCTCTGTGTGTGTGTGTGTGTGTGTGTGTGTGTGTGTGTGTGTGTGTGTGTGCCGCTTTAAGGCTGCCGTCATCCATCTAAGTCACAGACAAACACTTACACACTCACTGCCGTCCATTACAGACCACGAGGACGGACAGCATTGAACCGCTAAGTTAAATATTGATGTTTTCTCTCTTTGTTAAGAGCTGATGGCTCGAGCGGCTGATGGAGGGATGTTTCAGTGCAAACACATCAGAGCTTCTCAAACGCTTTTGCTTCAGAAACCCAACTATTTAAAGGATTGTTTATCATGCAAATGCAAATAAAATGTCCTTAAAATCAAACACTGAACTGTAATAGTGTTAGGATGAACTGAATGGATCCAGACTAAATGAGGAGCATTTGCATCATAAACCATAAACACAATTCAGTTCACACATTCAACATTGAGCTTGTTTGTAAATCTCGTTAATACCAGTGATTATGATTAGATTCTCATTATTGCAATACAGTATTATATTATATTATATTATATTATATTATATTTACATTTAGTCATTTAGCAGACGCTTTTATCCAAAGCGACTTACAAATGATGACAATAGAAGCAATCAAAATCAACAAAAGAGCAATGATATACAAGTGCTATAACACGTCTCAGTTAGCTTAACGCAGTACACGTAGCAAGTGTTTTTATATTATATTATATTATATTGTGCACATTTCACTTCAAATTATATATAGATTTTATTTTATTTTTTGAATGTGACCTGTAGATGTTTTTGAGATTTTCATTTGTTTTTATGGTATATTTTATTTTATTTATTTTTTAAATGGTACCTGTAGATGTTTTTATGAGATTTTAAAAAATATATTTTTTATTTCATTTGTATTATTTTATTTTATTTTATTT
>CM077222.1:2398703-2428703 GCA_039654775.1 Spinibarbus caldwelli | reverse complement strand
CCATAACGATCCTGTCTGTTTTACACTGCACATTCAATGTAGTAGATCATGCTGATGTTGTACACACTCGCTCTCTGTGCACTGCTCCAGTGTCAGAATCTGATCCATGAGAGAGAGAGAGAGAGAGAGACGGGTCACCTTCTCCTCTTCTGTCTCTCTCTGGCTGTAGTGCTAATAATCAGAGCCAAAGCGTTTAATATTCCATCAGAGAACAGCAGAACAGACTCAGACTTCATTCAGCTGATGTTATGATGGTATTTAGATCCTATTTAGATCATATTCAGAGAAACGACATGATGCAACAGCATCTTCAGTGTAAACACAGCAGTTGATGGTTAGGAAAGAAAAGACCAGTCACAGTTCAGCATGCAAATAATCCAGTAATGCATGATTTAGTATGCAAAGGTTGTGATGTCATCACCATTGGTTTATTCTAATTTATTTTTATTATTTTATTTTATTGTTTATTTTTTATTTTTTCATTTTATTTTATTTAGGTTAAGTGTCTTGACCAAGAGCATAAGAGTAGATTTTATTCTATTTTGTTTTATTTTAATTTTTTAAATCTGTGTGTAATAGTGATAGTAGAATTAATTTTATTCTATCTAAAAGGTGATTTTATCATTTTAAATTATGTAAACAAACTTTAATTTTGAATGCAATTAGTTGCAATAATATATATATATATATATATATATATATATATCAGGTTAAGTGTCTTGATTAAGAGCATGGAAGTAGATTTATTTTATTTTATTCTTTTAATTTATTTACTGTTAAGTGTAATAGCGATAGTATATTTTTTTTATCTGATTTCTTTTTTATTTTAATCAACACATAATGTTACACCATATTTACAGTGTAAATGCAGAAATTGATGGATAGAAAGAAACGACCAATCACAATGCAGCATGCAACTAAGACAGGAAGGAAGAGCTGTTATTCGGTATACAGATGTAACAGTGTACATCAGCGGGAGAGTTTCAGACTTTAGTCTTAAAGGTGAAATGTGTGACTTTTCAGATAAAGTTAAAGCTTATAAAGTGTTTAACAACCAAAAACGAGTTTGAATTGAATCTATTTACAATAAGGTTTGAGCTGAATGAGTTGCAGGACACTGTGGGGAAGACGAGTGAACTGCAGTGAGAGGAGTATGAGGGTTTGAGTGCAGTAACAGCGGTGTGGAAGCGCACTGATCTGCTGGTTTAGTGTTGTTTCTGCGTGTCTCCGCAGGTGTCCAGTAACGTGGCTGAACACCTGGCTCATTCCCTTCAGGACTGCTCCAACATCCAGGAGATCTTTCAGACGCTCTACTCACACGGATCCGCCATCTCCGAGAGCAAGATCCGCGAGTTCGAGGTGGAGACGGAGAGACTCAACAGGTTAGAGAGCACAGACGACAAGAACCGTAGGATTCACTCAAATCACTCGAAGTGAACTTCACTCAGTAACGTGTCTCCGCATAGAATATTTCCACATCATACCCGTGGTGTTATTGCTCACTAAAACTATTTACTAAATGTTTTTGTTAATTGAAATGAAGCTGAAATAAAATAAAATATTAAATAGAAACTTAAACAACTTTAACTTATTTTATTTAAAATTGATTTAATTACTATTTTTAAGTAAAAAAAAATGACTAAAACTCAAACTGAAATGGAAATAAATTAAAGTTACATAGAAATATAAAAAATGAACAAAATGACAAAAGCACAATAAAATTACTAAAACTGAAATTAAATTAAGTTTGTTGAAGTACTAAAATGACTAAAATGTTGAAGTACTGAACTAAAAGTAAAATAAGCTAAATAGAAATATTAAAAACTAAAAATTATTTAAAAATTATAAATTTAAATTAAATTAAATAAATGTTGAAGTACTTAAATGACTAAAACAAACTGAAATAAAAATGAGCTAAATAAAATAAAATGAGCTAAAAAATGCTAATGAAAATGAAAAAACATCAAAAATACTAAAACTTCAATGAAATTTAATGAACTGAAATAAAATGTAATTTTTCAAGCTGAAGTACTAAAATGACTCAATCAAAATAAATCTCAAACTGAAATAAATAATAATAATAATAATAATTCGTTACATTTATATAGTGCTTTTCTGGTACTCAAAGCGCTTTACATGGAAGGGGGGAATCTCCTCATCCACCACCAGTGTGCAGCATCCACCTGATGATGCGACGGCAGCCATACTGCGCCAGAACGCCCACCACACACCAGCTTACTGGTGGAGAGGAGACAGACTGATGAACCCAGTCAGTGTATGGGGATGATTAGGAGGCCATGATGGTCAGAGGCCAATGGACAAATTTGGCCAGGATGCCGGGGTTACACCCCTACTCTTTTTCGAAGGACATCCTGGGATTTTTAATGACCACAGAGAGTCAGGACCTCGGTTTAACGTCTCATCCGAAAGACGGTGCTTTTTGACAGTATAGCGTCCCCGTCACTATACTGGGGCGTTAGGACCCACACAGACCACAGGGTGAGCACCCCCTGCTGGTATCACTAACACCTCTTCCAACAGCAACCTAGTTTTCCCAGGAGATCTCCCATCCAGGTACTGACCAGCTCAACCCTGCTTAGCTTCAGTGGGCAACCAGTCTTGGGCTGCAGGGTGATATGGCTGCTTGCAAATTTAATTAAAATATTTAATAAAAATAACCTAAATAGAAATATTTAAAAAAAAAAAAATAAATAAATAAAATAAAACTGACAGTCATGCATAACAAAATTACTAAAACTTAAATGAAATTCAATCAAATGAAATAAAATAAGTTTTAAGTTTCTAAAGTTTTCATTGAAGTACTAAAATGACAGACTCAAACTGAAATAATAAGCTTAATAGAAATAATTACAAAAAAAAAACAATAAAAATGACAAGCACATAAAATTACTCGCACTTAAACTAAAATTAAAAGGAAAATTAAAAAAAAAAAAGCTACTTCAAAATATTAATAAATACTATAATAGTATATAAATAATACCGAAATAACATTGCATTATACAGAACATACTGCATTTGTGCTACTCAAGGGTTGTCTTTGTCATTGTAGTCCGTCCCAAACGAATGTGTTTTGTCAGCTGAAGTGAGCGTCTTCAGATATCCCTATACTGAGCGTGTAGGGAGCAGTGAACACTATGTAGGGACCCTGTGCGTATATCTGATCATGATTGCTGTGTGTTTCAGTCGTATCGAGCACCTGAAGTCTCAGAACGATCTGCTGACCATCACGCTGGAGGAGTGTAAGAGTAACGCCGAGCGGATGAGTATGCTGGTGGGGAAATATGAGTCCAACGCCACCGCGCTCAGACTGGCCCTGCAGTACAGGTACACACACACACCACACACACATTACAGTCCGATCCTAAACACACTCACACTCGGCTCTCGCTGCTGAAGACTGTTTCCGCTTCCTTTCAGACGCTTAATCGCTTTCACTGACATTATTTGATAAAAGCATCAGAGGTGGTGTGACCTGCAGACGACTGTGATGAAAAGTTGCCTTATTGCTGGGGAAATCTCTGTCACACACACATACTCACACACACACACACACACACACACACACACACACACACACACACACACACTCACTCTCTCACACACACACACACACACTTGTTTCACTATCCTTGTGGGGACATTCATAGGCGTAATGGTTTTTCTACTGTACAGACCGTATATTCTATTGCCCTACACCAACCCTACACCTAAACTTAGCCCTCACAGGAGACTTTCTGCATTTTTAGATTTTCAAAAAACTTCATTCTGTGTGATTTATAAGCTTCTTTACCCGTGGAGACCTCAATTTAGGACCCCACCGTGACACGAGTCCTCATGAGTCTGTGTGTATTCAGGTTTAAGTCCCCACCTGAATAGAAAAACAGGTACACACACACACACACTCTCATACACACTCTCATACACACATACACATACTCTCTCACACTCACGCGCACACACACACACACACACTCACGCTCACACACACACACACACTCTCATACACACACACTCTCACACACACACACACACTCTCATACACACACACACACAGCTGTTTTGAATCATAATAATATTTTACAATTGTACCTGTATTTTTGATCAAATCAGTGCAGCCTGGGTGAGCAGAAGAAAACGGTGTGTTGGATGAGTGATTGTGTGTTTGTCTGCTGGTGTGTGGGGTTTTCAGCAGGAGGTCGAGGCTCTGATTGAATTTGGTCTCCTGTGATCATGATGTCATCTGACTGTCATTACATGAGGCCAGTCAAACGCTCATAAAGATGGCGCTGAGAGCATAAAACACCACAATTAATCATGCTGACAGCTCTTACACACACACACGAGCAGATCAACAGCATAAACACACTCACGTGATCACGGATGTTTCACCGCTTCTCCTACGACAGTATTCACAAAAGAACACAAATAACAAGAGAAGAGTGAAACAAATCAAGTCTCTATATGACGGCTGACTGGAAAATAATTATTTGTGACGTCATTTTGTTTTGATGGACACATTTATTTCTTTGTAATAATGTGCACTGATAATTCACAATAAGACCAGGAACATGAATTAAGACAGTAAATGGAGTCCGTACTTTAAAGCACTGTTATTTTAGTATCATTGATTTACTATTGTAGTTTGTGTTAATATTTTGAATTAGATTTTTTTTTGTTACATTTTTTCATTTTAATTCCTTTAATATTTTTATTCATTAGTTTATATGTTGCCTTGGCAACTAGCTAAAATAAAATAACTCTGTTTTAATTTGTACAATTATTTATAATCAGCTGCACCAGGTTGGTGTACTTATGTGTGTGTGTGTGTGTGTGTGTGTGTGTATATATATATATATATATATATATATATATATATATTAGAAAGAGAAATGTGTGAGAGAGAGCGATGGATAAATTTTATTTTTAGATTTTTTCTGGTTTTACTTTAATTTTTAGTTAAAGTTTTAGAAATTTTGTTGTTTTTGTCATTTTTATTAGTTTTTTTAAAATACTCTGTAAAATATTTAATAATATTTTAGTACTTCAAGTTAACTAAACAAAAATGAGAACCAGCAACTAACTGAAATAAGTTTTTATATTTTATTTTAGTTATGTTAAAGTTTATTTTATTTTTTAAGTAACAATGATGTTTTTTATGGTTTCAGTTTTAACAATAATAACCCTGCTTTAAAGCTGGTGTGTGATTTGTAGAAATAACTAGACTTTTCCAGTTTCTGTAGAAAATGACGTTTTTTTCTCTCAGTAAGTTCATACAGTCAGACTCACTGAAGAAGGTCCAGGACTCATGAACTCTGTGACTCAGTGGTGTAGACTGGTTCTTGTTTGTTTGTACCTGTGTTATAATCAGAGGCTGATGAAACGAGTGCGTTCCAGCATCACGTCTGGGCTTGTTTGTGGCTTTTGTTTCCCGTTACATATTTTTTCAGAAGCTGATGAAGGATCTGCACTGGCCTCCACATTCCACCGGAGTGTGTTTTCATGACCGTGTGTGTGTGTGTGTGTGTTGCAGTGAGCAGTGTATCGAGGCATATGAGCTGCTGCTGGCGCTGGCCGAAAGTGAACAGGGTCTGGTTTTGGGTCAGTTCAGAGCCGCTGGAGTCAGCGCTGTGGGTAAGAGACACACACACACACACACACACACACACACACACATCTGAATCAGGACGTCGCATACACTTCTGTTGTTATATATACAGATAGAAAAAAGTGCTATAACCCAGGAGTTCCCAAACATTTTTGTCAGCTAAACCATTTGAGCTCAAATAATTTCTTGAATGCCCACTGAAATTTTAAGTTAATATTTCAATAATTTAACAGCACATTTGTATGTTCATGGTCCTCTGATGTCAGTTAAAGGTCACATGACATACAGGTAAACAAATAAAATATATGTTTTAAATATAGTACAAATATACCAATACAAAAATGCAAATAAATATTTTTATATATAAAAAATTATAAATATTTTTATATAATTTTTTTGATTTTATTTATTTTAAAAATACTTCTTAATTAATTTGACATAATTGATAACTTATAATTATATTGATAATTTAATTCTCTTTAAAATATATAAACCCCAGTTTCTGAAACACTGCTGTAACTAGGGCCCTTTGAAATCTGTTGTATTTTTTGCACATTTTTTTCCCCATTTAAATGGTTAAAATTTTAATTATGAAAAAACATGTCTAAATAATTAAAATTGTGAAACTTTAACAATTTAATAATTTATTAAACTTTTTACAATAATACGGGCCTATTAAATGTTTTCTTTTTCAGAAAATTATTTTTTTGTTTGTTTTTTTGTTTTTTCAATTTAAATTAATCTATATTCTGTTTTAATGGTTTAAGCTTAAGTTATCAATAAGCAGGTTTAATCAATTGAATTCACAAAGCTTCAACAATTTAATAGTTTATTAACTTTTTACAATAATAGTACCCTGTGAAATTTATTTTTTTTATTTATTTCTATTTAAATTTTTCTAGATTTATTATTTAATGCAAAGTTTAATTTTTTGAAATGTAATCAAATGAAAATTGAACAATTCCTTTTATTTTTTAGCAAGCAAAAAATTGGTTTACTGTTCAAATGGAAGAACATGGAAGAAAAATTGTTTAGCATTCCTTTTAAAAAATAATATTAATATTATTGTTGCTTTTTCTACAATAGTATTATATTTAGTATTTTACAGTATTATATTTTTGTCACAATTTCTTCAAGTTAAACCAAGACAAAACTGTCCAGAGACACGCCAAACATGCAGACATCATATTAAATTTCATACATATTTCATCAATTTTACAACGTGATTTACTGTGTATTTCCGTGAATTTGTATTGTATAAAGCACTATAGAGATGACTGTGACATTATACAGTCGTCCCTCCTTCATGCGTTCTGTTCTCCTCAGGAGCTTTGAGCAACATTTAATATCCTGGTTCTCCAGCGCTTCATTAACGGCTCATGAGTTATTAGTGTAATTAGTTTCTCTCCACACACTGAACATCTGAACGCATCTACACCGCTGCTGGAGAAATGAAACATAAATTATTCAATAAAACTCTGAGAATTCAGCAAGATCCACAGAATCTCTGCCAGCTTTCCACACAATTCATCGGTCACAGTCATTTATTTCTAAATATTATCTTTGATTATTTTCTTTTCATTATAATTGCATTTGGAAAGAGTTTTGCATAAATGTTTAAATTAATTACAAAGTGTAGTGTTTTAATTAGATCATGTTTTCAGCTAACGGTATGCTACTTTCAGCTCTGATTAACATATTTTACCATATATTTACACTGCGTTCCAAATTATTATGCAAGTGATATATCAGTAGGATTTCGGTACAATAAAGAGTCAGAGTTTTGTTTGTGTGGTTTTTTCACATCTTTTTAGTTAACTGGTATCAATCTCAGACAGGTTTGTTCAATAGTTTGCCAGTTCTTCTTAGGTAAATGGAAACCCTACTTAAAGAGGTTGTTCCACATTATTAAGCAAGTCACAGTTTTCATGAAATATGGAGAGGAAAAAAGATCTTTCTGAAGATGAAAAGTATGAAACAATGCAATGTCTTACAAAAGGCATCAACACAAACAATATTTTGTGAAAAGCAAATGGAAATTATTTAACTGTCAAAAGATTTGTGAGTGACAGAGCACAGAAGATCTTGGTCAGATAAAGATTTATTAAGGAAAGTTTCTGTCAAACAAATGAACTGTATTGTAATAGCAGCTGTAAAAAAGCCACTGCTGAGCAGCAAACAGGTGTTTGAAGCTACTGGAGTCTCAAGATCCTCTTCATGCAGACTGACAGCTGTGTGTAAAGCTGCGTTTCAGTCACTGCTAACCAAACCTCACAAAGAGAAACCTGCACGGTGGCTGTAGAAATACATGAAGACTTGTTTTTAAATAGTTTTATTCACTTACGAATGCAGCGGTATAATGGATGGTCCAGATAAATGGATTTCTGATAGTTGATGAATGGCCATCATATTCCAATGAGACTGCAACATCAGCAAGGAGGCGCTGGGTGATGATTTGGGTTGGAATATTGGGAAGTGAGATGTAAGGTCATTTTAGGGTGTCAAAATGACTTCTGCAAGATATGTGGAGTTCATAACTGACCATATTCTGCTGTGGTATAAAATGAAGAATAATGCTCATGGAAATAAAAGGATTTTCATGCGGGACAACACACTATGCCATGCTGCATAAATACCATCGTGATAAACAGTTTGAAAATGTGTTTCTACAGCCACCGTGCAGGTTTCTCTTTGTGAGGTTTGGTTAGCAGTGACTGAAACGCAGCTTTACACACAGCTGTCAGTCTGCATGAAGAGGATCTTGAGACTCCAGTAGCTTCAAACACCTGTTTGCTGCTCAGCAGTGGCTTTTTTACAGCTGCTATTACAATACAGTTCATTTGTTTGACACAAACTTTCCTTAATAAATCTTTATCTGACCAAGATGATCTGTGCTCTGTCACTTACAAATCTTTTGACAGTTCAATAATTTCTATTTGCTTTTCACGAAATATTGTTTGTTTTGATGCCTTTTGTAAGACATTGCATTGTTTCATACTTTTCATCTTCAGAAAGATCTTTTTTCCTCACTATATTTCATGAGAACTGTGACTTGCTTAATAATGTGGAACAACCTCTTTAAGCAGGGTTTCCATTTACCTAAGAAGAACTGGCAAACTATTGAACAAACCTGTCTGAGATTGATACCAGTTAACTAAAAAGATGTGAAAAACAACAATAAAATCTGACTCTTTATTGTACCGAAATCCTACTGATATATCACTTGCATAACAATTTGGAACGCAGTGCAAATCTACTTTGTGGAGTTAAAGTTCCCCCACAGAAATGATGAAAATATATTATATTGCATTATTATTGTATATTATATCGTGTGTGGATCTGAACATACAGCTGTGGATAAGCAAATCATTCTGAAACAGTATTTTCATGAGGTTATGTAATATTTTAATGTGTGTGATGGCAGGAGAGCAGGCGGGTGAAGAGAGCATCACACAGATCCTGAAGAAAGCTCACGACAGCAGAAAGACGGCAGAGATCGCCGCTAAAGATCTCCTGACGCGTCTGGATGGCAGCTGTGGAGCTGCGTTTGCGGTCAGCGGCTGCAGTGTCCAGCCCTGGGAGAGTCTCTCGTCCAACAGCCACACCAGGTGAATTCATTCATTCTCCCAAATTCTTCTTTTTTAGCTTTTAAATCTTCCTTTCTAAGTATTTATCCAGTTTTGTGGACAATTTCTTATTTACAGTACATGCACTGAAAGTATTCACAATTTTGTTTTTTTGTTGTTGTTGTTGTTGTTGTTTTTTTTGTCAGCTGAATCTCTTTCACCTAATATATGTACTTGAAGTTCCCCCTGAGATTTTAGGTAATAAGTTAATATAAAGTAACACATTTGCATGTTCTCTGATGCTGGTTAATGGTCAGATGACAAATGATACATTAATTAATTATTAGCTTTTCATTAAACTCACAAACCCCAGTTTGGGAAACTTTGACGTAATGTTTAATGCACTTCGTGTTGTTAATCACAATAAATATATTTTCATTCTTAATGTGATAAACGAGTTAGGTCAAAAGTAATCCTAAAAGTAGTCTGATAACCTAAAATGTCTAATGTAATGGATTATGTTACTATGTGTGGTACTATGTTTACACACTGTTTAATGCAGCTCAGAGGGACATGTAATGCTTTAGCCTGCAGTTACAAATGCATAAATGTTTTGATATTTTAAACATAAAACGTTGGCAACTGATGTTTGAAATTAATTAAAAAATTAAAAGATACTGTAAATGTGAAATTAAAACCACCAGCAGGTGGAAGCAAGTCACTGTTAATAAGTGAGTCATTGCAATTGAACCGAATCATTTAACGGGTGATTCATTCAGGAACAAAACACCGTCATGTTGCTCGGAGACGCAAAACAGTGCTGTGGCTGTGTTTGGATTTATTTTTGTTGGCGAAATTGAGCAAAAACAGGCAATATGCTGTCTAAAATGTAAGTCTGTTAATTAACTTCTTGCTTATTGAACTGTTGTAAATATCATTTGTAATCATGCTGATTTTTGGAGAGAAAAATACGGCACTCTTCTGTGATATTGATTAACTATATGAAATTATGTAAATATATACATTTTCTGCCCCCATATCTTGAATTTTGTGATCATTCTAAATGCATTTTAATAGACTGACTCATGCAGTGAAAGAACGCACTCTAAATGTAATAGGATAATATGCTGTAATATGATTAGTCCAACGAATCGTTCGATTTGTAATGCATACGGAACCAAAAGCCTCGTACCGAACGGTTCAATACGAATACGTGTATCATTACACACCTAATATATTAAAGTTATATAAAGTTTACATAGAAAGGTGTGAATTAATCAAGTAATAAAAAGTAAATGTATGTGTATACACATCAACACCAGGTGATATTTTATTTTAAATTAATTAACTGATTTATATATATTAGTGCTGTCAAACAATTAATCGTGATTAATCGCATCCAAAATAAAAGTTTTTGTTTACATAACATATGTAAGTGTACTGTTTATATTTATTATGTATATATAAATACACACACATGCATGTATATATTTAAGAAAAATGTTATGTTTATATATTAAATATATTTATATATATATATATATATATATATATATATATATAATATAAATTATATAAGTATAAATATATACAGGTGCATTTCAATAAATTAGAATGTCGTGGAAAAGTTCATTTATTTCAGTAATTCAACTCAAATTGTGAAACTCGTGTATTAAATAAATTCAATGCACACAGACTGAAGTAGTTTAAGTCTTTGGTTCTTTTAATTGTGATGATTTTGGCTCACATTTAACAAAAACCCACCAATTCACTATCTCAACAAATTAGAATATGGTGACATGCCAATCAGCTAATCAACTCAAAACACCTGCAAAGGTTTCCTGAGCCTTCAAAACGGTCTCTCAGTTTGGTTCACTAGGCTACACAATCATGGGGAAGACTGCTGATCTGACAGTTGTCCAGAAGACAATCATTGACACCCTTCACAAGGAGGGTAAGCCACAAACATTCATTACCAAAGAAGCTGGCTGTTCACAGAGTGCTGTATCCAAGCATGTTAACAGAAAGTTGAGTAGAAGGAAAAAGTGTGGAAGAAAAAGATGCACAACCAACTGAGAGAACCGCAGCCTTATGAGGATTGTCAAGCAAAATTGATTCAGAATTTGGGTGAACTTCACAAGGAATGGACTGAGGCTGGGGTCAAGGCATCAAGAGCCACCACACACAGACGTGTTAAGGAATTTGGCTACAGTTGTTGTATTCCTCTTGTTAAGCCACTCCTGAACCACAGACAACGTCAGAGGCGTCTTACCTGGGCTAAGGAGAAGAAGAACTGGACTGTTGCCCAGTGGTCCAAAGTCCTCTTTTCAGATGAGAGCAAGTTTTGTATTTCATTTGGAAACCAAGGTCCTAGAGTCTGGAGGAAGGGTGGAGAAGCTCATAGCCCAAGTTGCTTGAAGTCCAGTGTTAAGTTTCCACAGTCTGTGATGATTTGGGGTGCAATGTCATCTGCTGGTGCTGGTCCATTGTGTTTTTTGAAAACCAAAGTCACTGCACCCGTTTACCAAG
The DNA here is from genome assembly GCA_039654775.1 of Spinibarbus caldwelli. NCBI lineage: Eukaryota > Metazoa > Chordata > Actinopteri > Cypriniformes > Cyprinidae > Spinibarbus > Spinibarbus caldwelli. The sequence goes on along the minus strand of CM077222.1, from coordinate 2,416,982 downwards.
AAATTTTGGAGCACTTCATGCTTCCTTCTGCTGACCAGCTTTTTAAAGATGCTGATTTCATTTTCCAGCAGGATTTGGCACCTGCCCACACTGCCAAAAGCACCAAAAAATTCTTTTATTATTATTATAATAATAATAATAATAACAATTAGTAGTAATAGTAGTAGTATCTAAAATATGGGAATTGGCTAAATAATAACATAGAGACAAAAGTATTTTAGTAAAAAATATTTGCCAAATGCAGTTTTATGGTTAGTTAGAATAATAAAAAATTGAGTTTTAAAAAGAGTTTTATGGTTATGGCAATAACATTTTTCTTTTATTATAAATCTTCATTTACTAACTGCTTGTTTTCTTTAAAAAAAAAACAAAAAAAAACTAACGCTAGCTTTTCTAATCTTTTTGTATTCTATCTATTTGTTTTCTTTTTATTTATTATACAATTAACAAAACCAAAAAAAGCCTCTAACACTAGTTTGCTCTATTCTTTTTCTATTATATCTGTTTTCTTTTTATTTATTATATAATTTAAAAAAAAAAAACTTTCTACGTGTACTCCGTTAAGCTAACTGAGACTTGTTATAGCACTTGCATATCATTGCTCTTTTGTTGATTTTGATTGCTTTCATTGTCCTCATTTGTAAGTCGCTTTGGATAAAAGTGTCTGCTAAATGACTAAATGTAAATGTAATGTAAATCTTCAGAATTTTTTCTGAATGTTGCAGCACCACCAGCTCGACGGCCAGCAGCTGTGACACGGATTTTTCCAAAGACGACGAGCAGCGTCTGAAGGACTACGTGCAGCAGCTGAAGAACGACCGGGCAGCCGTCAAGCTGACCATGCTGGAGCTGGAGAGCGTCCACATCGACCCGCTGAGCTACGACGTCAAACCCCGCGGAGACTCGCAGAGACTCGACCTGGAGAACGCCGTGCTCATGCAGGAGCTCATGGCCATGAAGGTGCCAAAACTCTACTACTACTACTACTAATAATAATAATAAATCAACCTACTCTCTGAAAATCTGTCTTGACTGGCAACGCTTAGTTCATGATTCAAAGTCTGATGTTAAATTTGGGGCAAATGATCACCAAGTCTGCTTTTATTTGTTCAAAAATACAGTAAAAATTGTGAAATATTATTACAATTTCAAATAGCTGTTTTCTATGTGAACATTTTATAAAATGTAATTTATTTCTGTGATCAAAGCTGAATTTTCAGCATCATTACTTCAGTCTTCAGTGTCACATGATCCTTCAGAAATCATTCTAATATGATGATTTGCTCCTCAAGAAACATTCTGATTATTACCTGAAAACAGGTTATTATTGTAAACTAAAACCATAAAAAATATATATATTTTTATTACTTTAGACATTACATCAACTGAAATAAAATAAAATATTTCAAAATAAAATAAAACAATTTATTTCAGCTAGTTGCCAAGACAAGACTTTGTTTAAAAGTACTAAAATGACTAAAACTAAATAAACTAAAGCTGAAAACTTTGCAAAAAACTAGACATAAAAATTTTTTTTTTAATAAAAATAACAATAAAACTTCAAAAATTAAAACAAAAACAGAACAGAAACAGAAAATGTAAATAGAATTTTAATTCCGTTAAATTAAGTTTTTAACTTTTTTGTTTTCATTTTTTCATTTTAATCAATTATACTAAAATAACACCATTTTGAAAACAGTTGTGCACAGATGAAAAAGAAATTATTTAACATTATAAATGTCACTTTTGATCAATTTAATGCATCACTGATGAATAAAAGTATCAATTCCTTTAAAAAGAATTCCTCTACTGATACAGTCAGACGTTTTAATGGAGCAAAAGCTGTAAAATGTTGGATGAATGACTGAAGCTGGAGTTTCTTACTGTAAACTGAAGTGCTTTAGTTTAGTTTTGTCTCTCTCAAGTCTTTCACAGATGAAGCGTTTCTCCATGTTTAGCGTCTCTTTCTGTCAGTTTCATCTGCTGTGGTTCTCCACTGTTTCCTCTCGTTTGATCCGTCGTTGACCTTCAGCTTTGGTATTCGGAGCAGCGGTGCATGTTTGAAATGTGAGATCCGATCTGACACTGACACCAGATCAGTGCCAAACACTCCAAGAGTAAATGACCTTCAGAGATTCACTGTGATTCACGTCTACTAGGAGGATGTGGCAGAAACTTTGGGTCTGAAAATACAGTTTCAGTGTGTGTATGAGATTCCCAAACTTCTTTTCAGCCAAACTTCTTTGAGCTAAAATATTTTCTTGAAGTTAATATTTCAATAATTTATCAACACATTCTTACAGTGCATTCAGAAAGTATTCAGACCCCCTTCAGACCCCCTTCACTTTTTTCAATTTTACGTTGCAGTCTGATACTACATTTGTTTAAATTCATTTTATTCTCATTAATCTACACCTCAAAATGACAAAGTGAGAACAGAATTTTAGAAATGTCTGTAAATTTATTAAAAAGAAAAAACTGAAACTTGCTGCAACACTTAAAATTTAGCTCAGGTGCCTCCCATTTCTCTTGATCACTGCTGAGAAGTTTCTACACCTTGATTGGAGTCCACCTGTGGTAAATTAAATTGATTGGACGTGATTTGGAAAGGCACACACCTCTCTATAAAAGGCCTCACAGCTGATAATGCATATCAGAGTGAAAACCAAGCCACGAGGTCAAAGGAACTGCCTGCAGAGCTCAGAGACAAGATTGTATCGAGGCACAAATCTGAGGAAGGCTACAAAAAATTTCTGTTGCACTGAAGGTTCCCAAGAGCACAGCGGCTTCAGTAATTCTCAAATGGAAGAAGTTTGGCACAACTAGGACTCTTCCAAGAGCTGGTCGTCCAGCCAAACTGAGCAATTGATGGAGAAAGGCCTTGTCTAGACTGGTGACCAAGAACCTGATGGTCACTCTAGCTGAGCTCCATGATCATATGTGGAGACAGGAGAAACCTACAGAAGGACAAACATCACTGCAACACTCCACCGATCTGGGCTTTATGGCAGTGTGGCCAAACTCAATCCTCTCCTCAGTGAAGACACATGAAAACACACTTGGAATTTGCAATAAAGCACCTAAAGGACCCTCAGACTCTGATAAACAAGATTACCTGGTCTGATGAACCTCAATTCTAAGCATCATGTTTGAAGGAAACCAGCTCTGCTCATCACCTGCAGAGTACCATCCCAAAAGTAAAGTGTGCTGCTAGCAGCCTCATGCTGTGGGGCTGTTTTTCAGCGGCAGGCACTGAGGGACTCGTCAGAGTAGAAGAGAAGCTCAATGCACCAAAATATTGAGATAGCCCTAATGAAAACCTCAAACTGGGCAGAAGGTTCACCTTCCAACAGGACAATGGACCTAAACGCACAGCAAAGGCAACACAGGTGTGGCCCTGACTTGAACCCTAACGAACATCTCTGGAGAGACGTGAAAATGGCTGTCCATCGATGGTCCCCATCCAACCTGACCGAGCTTGAGAGGATTTGAAAAGAAAAATGGCAGAAAATCCCCCAATCCAGTTGTGCAAAGCTTGTTGCGTCATACCCAAAAAGACTTGAGGCTGTAATTGCTGCCAAAGGTGCTTCAACTAAGGACTGAGTAAAGGGTCTGAATACTTATGTAAATGTAAAATTTCAGTTTTTTCTTTTTAATAAATTTTAAACTTTGTCATTATGAGGTACGGAGTGTAGATTGAGAAAAAAAATGAATTTAAACAAATGTAGTATCAGGTTGCAACATAACAAAATTGAAAAAAGTGAAGGGGTCTGAATACTTTCTGAATGCACTGTATGTTTACAGTTCTCTGATGTCAGGTAATGAGCACATGATATGCAGGTGACCAAATAAAATATTTTATCTTTTTTAGTGTTTTGTTTTTGTTATATTAAAATTATTGTAAAGTTGTTAGTGTTTTTTTTATTTGTATTTTCATTTTATTTTCATTTTAATATATTTTTTTAAAAAAAATCTTTAGTAAGTGGTTTATTTTTATTAATTTAAAATTATTTTCTATTTATTTTTACTGATATTAATATTTTTCATATTTTATTCCATTTTGATTATTTTTAAAGTGTTTAATCTTTAGGTAAAATATTAAATCTTTTTAGTGTTTTACTTAATTTAAATGTGATTTCAAAAATATCTTGTTCACATTTTCATGATATTTTATATCTTATTAGGTGTTTTATTTTTATTTGTTTTTATTTTAAAACTATTTATTAGTTTATTTTAAATAAAATATATCATCTTTTTATTCCATCTATTTATATTTATTTAAAACTTTATTTGAATACCATTTAAAAATATTTAATATTATTCATATTTTTCATATTCCTCTGTATTTCATATTATTCAACTAGTGCTTTATTTTTATGTTTTTAAAGTTATAAATTATTTATTTTAATTTAGCAACTCAGAAACCCCCATTAGGGAAAGCCTGGTATATGCAATAGTTTTTCTCATGTTTATGTAGATTATAAGTCGATACAATATAAGAATGCACTAAACTTCATTGCATCAAACACACGGTCAGGGTTTGAAGAGTGTGTGTTAGTGAAGCGTATCCGAGCCGTGAGATGCTCTAAGCAGTGATGTGACCTGTCAGATGAAGCTCTGTGAAATGAGCTGTAGGTCACAGATGTCTGTGTGTGTGTGTGTGTGTTCAGGAGGAGATGGCGGAGCTGAAGGCACAGCTGTATCTGCTGGAGAAGGAGAAGAAAGCTCTGGAGCTGAAGCTGAGCACGAGGGAGGCTCAGGAACAGGCCTATCTGGTGCACATCGAGCATCTGAAGTCTGAGGTGGAGGAGCATCAGGAACAGAGACGCCGGTCGCTCAACTCCACCGGCAGCAGTGCTGGAGCCAAAGACAAGAGCGGGAAGGTACAGTACATACTGTCAGGTGCAAATGTGTGCATGTATCATAAAAATTCTAAATGGAAACACCAAAATGCAAATAAAATTTCACAATTTTTTTTTAGTGGAACTTTTTTTTAATCGTATGAAAATTTTAAAATCATAAGACTTGTGCACATCTCATTGCCTGCATTTAACTTTATTGCACATGCTACCATTCCAAAATTATGAAATATTATTAAATGAACAATTAAATATTATTACAATTTTTTTTGTTTGATGATATTTTAAAATGTAATTTGTTACTGTGATGCAAAACAGTGTTATTTCAGTATCGAGATACTGTTATAGTTTTTGTTCATATCTTGAATTATATTTTATTTTTATATTTTATATTTAATTTTAGTCAGTTTTAGTAATTTTATTTTGTGTATTTACCCTTGTTGTTTAGTGTTTTTAAATGTCTGTATAGTTTTTTTTTAAGTTTTAGTTTTTCATTATAGTTTTAGTTATTCTAGTACTTTTTTTACTTGTATTTCATTTTATTTCATTATTTTATTTTTTAAATTATTCATTTTTTTTTTGTTTAATTTTAGTACTTGAACTTAAACTGAAAATGAGAATTATTGGCTTGGCAGCTAGCTGTAATGCAATGAGGTGTTTTTAGTTGCTCTAAATATGATTAATGGATGGATTGATAATCCTGAATCTAATGAATCCGTGTGGTTTTATGATCTATGAATGTGTTGTTGATGACATTTATCAGCAAAGACTCTCTTGTCTGTCTGTGAGATGGAAGACAGGTAGAAACATACCGTATCTTTCAGTCGTCTGTCTGTCCATTTGTCTGTCTGTCTGTCTGTCTGTCCTTCTGTCTGTGTGTGTCTGTCTGTCCTTCCTTCTGTCTGTCTGTCTGTCTGTCTGTCTGTCTGTCCTTCCTTCTGTCTGTCTGTCTGTCTGTCTGTCCTTCCTTCTGTCTGTCTGTCTGTCCTTCCTTCTGTCTGTCTGTCTGTCTGTCTGTCTGTCCTTCCTTCTGTCTGTCTGTCTGTCTGTCTGTCTGTCTGTCTGTCCTTCCTTCTGTCTGTCTGTCTGTCCTTCCTTCTGTCTGTCTGTCTGTCTGTCTGTCCTTCCTTCTGTCTGTCTGTCTGTCTGTCTGTCTGTCTGTCCTTCCTTCTGTCTGTCTGTCTGTCTGTCTGTCTGTCTGTCTGTCTGTCTGTCCTTCCTTCTGTCTGTCTGTCTGTCTGTCTGTCTGTCCTTCCTTCTGTCTGTCTGTCTGTCTGTCTGTCTGTCTGTCTGTCTGTCCATGTCTGCTGTCTGTCTGTGTTCGTCTCCAGCAGCAGCTTGTGTGAATTATTGATGAGTATCTTCTCTCTCTGTTTCGATCGATTGCACTGCTCTGTTGTTGTCTCTGTGCTGTGAAAGCGTCTCTTCTGTGGGTGTGAGAGCGGGTTCGTCTGCTGTCGATTTCTCCTGTGCTGCGCAGGCATCTGTGTTACACGTGATGTTCTCTTACTGTTTCTGCAGATCCTAGAACGCCTCATCAAACCTGTGACCTTGATATTGCATTTTACATTTATGTATTTAACAAGTGCTTTTATCCAAAGCAACTTACAATAAAGAAACAAATGCAGTTTTGTCAGTTCATGCTATCCCTGGAAATCGAACCCATGACCTTGGTGTTGCTAGTAGTATGATTTACTGTTTGAGCTTCAGGAACACAGTTACATTATCATTGTCATAATAAAATATGTCTGCTTATCAAATAAATAAATGCACATGAAATATTCATTCGTGCAAATGGTTTCATTACAGTAGAAGAACTAGAGTGAAACTAGGACTTATTTCATTGGTTCTCAACCAGGGGGCCTCAAGATGACTTATGATTTAAAATAAGCTAAAACAACTTAAAATCAAGACTTTTTAAAAAATTTATTTCAATCCCTCTACAATGATTTTTTTGTGTGTGAGTGTTTGTCTTTGAGTAAACAGGATTCTCACAGTCTCTGAAAACCTGGATATATGAGGAGGCCTTAATTTCTTTAATTTAAGGATATATTTTGAATTAGCTTTTATTTTTATATTTTCAGTTTTCATTTTAAGTTTAAATTAAGTTTGTTTAAAATTTAAAAATTTAATGTGCTTTTGTCATTTTTCACGTTTCTATTTAGCTTTAATTTATTCTTATTTAAGTTTATTTTTTAATCATTTTTGTTCTTCAACTTATTTCAGTTAGTTGCCAAGTAAACGCATTTATTTTTTTATTTATTTTTTTGTTGTTGCAATATTTATATTTTATGTGTATTTGTTGTGTTTACTTATTTGTTGTGTAATATTTCTGTTTATCTTTATTTATTTATTTATTTATTTATTTATTTTATTTATTTTTAGGTTTCTTTGCCACGGCTGTTTCTGATGTTTCTAGAGTTTTCCATATTTAAGTTTGCATACAATATTTGTATTTTATTTTGTGTGTTTGTCTTTTTTTTGTCATTTTAATGTTTTTGTTTAGATTTAGTATTTTCAGTACTTCAGCTAATTTAAGTTAAATATACAAATAACATGATTTGCATACAATTTTTATGTGCTCATAAATATTGAAGGAAACAGTTACTAGACAGTGAATTTTGATTGTGTGATATTTGGCTGTCGTGTTAATGAGCTCATGGTTGTGATGTCATCAACATGTTGATTTTTGAATGAACTGTTTTTTGACATTTAGCTTTAATTAATCTCTTTGGATGTGGAGAGGACGTTTTTAAGCACTGAAAGTTACAGTGTTACACGTAAAAACAGGATTGATGCACATTTGAAACGAGACTTTGATATGAACCGTTTAAGGCGTCATTTTTGGTAAATGAGAAAAACGAGACTTGATGCAGACACACAAATCTGTAATATCTGATTGACTGATGTCTGTTTGTCTGTGTGTTTACAGGACTCTGATTCTCCAGCGATCAGTCTGTCTGATCTGAGGAGTCTGAGCGACAGCGACCTCGCGGCGGAGCTCACCAGTGCCCTCAGGAGGTCAGTTCCTCTTAAACCTCTGAGCCTCCTTTTGTTGAGTATCATATTTGATCATCAGGCTTTTATGGCTCATATAGTCTGATTTATGATGATGAAATTCTGATGCGTGTAATGTAAATCAATGAGATCTTTATAACAGTACAGCAGATACTGACTCCAATTGGTCATTCCAATAATATGTGATCCTGGAGCACAAAACCAGTCATAAGGGTAAATTTTTCAAAAAATCACCTCTGAAAGCTGAATAAATAAGCTTTCCTTTGATGTATGGTTTGTTATGATAGTACAATATTTGGCTGAGATACAACTATTGAATACAACTGAAAATCTGGAATCTGAGGGTGCAAAAAAATCTAAATATCAAGAAAATCACCTTTAAAGCTGTCTAAATGAAGTACAGTGAAAGTAAAGGAACAGTGAAAATAAAGCTTCTGGAAACAAACGCTCCTCAAAAGATCCTGATGATCAGATTTGAGACTAAGAAATGATTGATGGAGAATCAAGTAAAGCTGAGCTGCTTCAGTCCAGTAAGTGTTCATCTGGAAATATTACTAGAGTTATTCTGACGCTTACTTGATAAAAATCAGTCAAGGTGTTTGTGATTTGATGTGTGTGTGTGTGTGTGTTGCAGAGAGAAGAAGCTGAAGGGTCGTGTTCAGGAGTTGGTGGCGGCGTTAGAAAGACTGACTAAGAGCAGTGAAGTCAGACATCAGCAGTCAGCGGAGTTCGTTAACGACCTGAAACGAGCTAACAGGTACCAAACACACAGGAACAAACGGCTCTGAGGTTTGCAATGATTTGAAAACAGGATTCAGTGTTTGTGTTCAGCTGAGCGGCGCCTCCTGCTGGTCTCAGCACTGCAGTGTGTTTAAAACAAGCTGCTCAAACTCTCCTGGTCAAATGTCACCGAACATCATTAATGCTGGTATTGCACATGGGAAATTGATGCTGAATATGTGTTTGCATTTACCAGGCTTATTTTAGTGTTATTTAGGTATTATTATACTATTTATTAAAATTTAGAATCAGCTTTGATTTTTTTCAGTACAGGTGCATCTCAATAAATTAGAATGTCGTGGAAAAGTTCATTTATTTCAGTAATTCAACTCAAATTGTGAAACTCGTGTATTAAATAAATTCAGTGCACACAGACTGAAGTAGTTTCAGTCTTTGGTTCTTTTAATTGTGATGATTTTGGCTCACATTTAACAAAAACCCACCAATTCACTATCTCAACAAATTAGAATACTTCATAAGACCAATTAAAAAAAACATTTTTAGTGAATTGTTGACCTTCTGGAAAGTATGTTCATTTACTGTATATGTACTCAATACTTGGTAGGGGCTCCTTTTGCTTTAATTACTGCCTCAATTCGGCGTGGCATGGAGGTGATCAGTTTGTGGCACTGCTGAGGTGGTATGGAAGCCCAGGTTTCTTTGACAGTGGCCTTCAGCTCATTTGCATTTTTTGGTCTCTTGTTTCTCATTTTCCTCTTGACAATACCCCATAGATTCTCTATGAGGTTCAGGTCTGGTGAGTTTGCTGGCCAGTCAAGCACACCAACACCATGGTCATTTAACCAACTTTTGGTGCTTTTGGCAGTGTGGGCAGGTGCCAAATCCTGCTGGAAAATGAAATCAGCATCTTTAAAAAGCTGATTAGCTGATTGGCATGTCACCATATTCTAATTTGTTGAGATAGTGAATTGGTGGGTTTTTGTTAAATGTGAGCCAAAATCATCACAATTAAAAGAACCAAAGACTTAAACTACTTCAGTCTGTGTGCACTGAATTTATTTTATACACGAGTTTCACAATTTGAGTTGAATTACTGAAATAAATGAACTTTTCCACGACATTCTAATTTATTGAGATGCACCTGTATATCTGTTTAGCTTTGATATATTTGTATTTCAGTTTAGTAATTTTGGTACTTCAGCTTATTTCAGTTAGTTGCTAAGGCAACATTTCTATTTTTTTTTTTACACTGGATTTTTTCATGTACTCTTTATATTTTATTTTGCGTTTTTGTCATTTTTATTCATTTTTTTTATATTTATATTTAGCTTTAATTTATTTTTATTTCAGTTAATTTTAGTAATTTTAGTAATTCAGCTTATTTCAGTTAGTTGCCAAGGCAACATTTTTAATTTTCAAGTTGAAGTTTTTATCTAATATTTGTTTATTTTATTGCATTTATTTCTATTTAGCTTTAGTTTTTTGTTTTTTAGTTTTAGTAATTGTAGTATTTTAACTTTATTTCAGTTTGTTGCCAAGATTAATTTTCTTTTATATATATATATATATAGATAGATAATGTTTGAAGAGTGAAGAGTTCGGATGCAAAAGCCTCTAAATGGCGTTTTAAATTTTCTTCAAAAATGATCATTTTTATCAGGCTCCTGTGTGTAGGTTCAGTAATTTCACTTTAAAGCCAATGAATAGCTTCTTTTCATTGCCATTAAAGTGAAATAACTGAACATAAACATAGCAGCCTGATAAAAATGATCATTTTTGGAAATAATTTATATATATATTAGAAAATTAATCTTGGCAAGTGTTTTACATTTCTGTTCAGCTTTAAAAAAAAATAATAAATTAACTTTAGGTTTAGTAAATTTTTAGTAAGTGTTTTACATATTTTTTTCCATCTATTATTTCTTTATATTTCCATTTAATTTATATTTGTTACAGTTTTAGTTTTAGTACTTTAAACTTATTTCAGTTAGTTGCCAAGGCCGTGTTTTAGATGTTGGTGAAGTTTTTCTTTGTGAAGGTTTTTAAAGCTCTGGAGTAGATGAGCAGTGATGGAGAGGAGTATATCTCAGTGGATGGTCTCAGTGGCTGTGCTGTGTTTGTGTGCTGCAGTAATCTGGTGGCGGCGTACGAGAAAGCCAAGAAGAAGCACCAGAACAAGCTGAAGAAGCTGGAGTCTCAGATGATGGCGATGGTGGAGCGGCACGAGACGCAGGTGCGCATGCTGAAACAGCGCATCGCTCTTCTGGAGGAGGAGACGTCTCGACCGCACACCAACGAAACCTCGCTCTGAACTCACCAAAACTCACGTTTGTGACTCGCTGCAGATTCCTCCTCACCAAACCACACAAAAGCCATCATTCTGTCATCATTCACAGCCTGTAGGACTTTGTTCTTCTGAGGAACACGAAAGAAGACGTTTCTCAGGATGTTCACGCTGCTCTTTTACACAACAGCGACTCTCCAGATACAAAAAGCATCATAAGCATGAAACGACGGCTCAGACGTGCTCGTTTTGTCACGTAGGAGACAGCGTTTATTTTATACTGTTCAGTTTTTCCAATTTATAATTATGAGGTTCACAGTTTTCTTTTGCTTTTACTAGTCAAACCGGTAATTATGATGAACAGCTAAAATCCTCATAATTATTTGTAATCTCAGAATGTAATCTCATGAGAGAGTACAGCAGCACAGACTCAAAGAGACGAACTCGTCGCTGCTTTAGTTTAATAATTATATTTAATAACCATACAGTGTAGAGAAATACAATTTTGAGCAATAAATGAGAACAAGGTTTCCTTCATCTGCTGATTAAACTCACATCCTTGGTTTAACCGCCTCACAGGACTAGTTAAGCCTCCGATGAACATTCTGTCATCATTTACCCAGTTTCCTAACATCTGATAATCTGTGCAGTACCGTTTCTAGGCATAGGCAAGCTAGGCAGTCGCCTAGAGCGCCACCAGCTGGAGGGGGCGTCAGTGAGCGCATGTACTGCCACTACATTTTAATAGGGTTGTGATCAAGAGTGGCATGGACACCCTGAAATATGATTGCCGCCCCCAATGGATCCCCCAACATCATTGGGCTAGAGGACTGTCAATCTGACGATGCCTGTATGCCACATATAATGCCGCTGTCTATTGCTGCCTCTGATTGTTGCATGCAAAGGTTGCATTTGGATTTGGAGCGCTCAACAATGCCATTAGATCAATGGGTTCTGTCAGTGCTTAGGTAGGTAAGACTTTTGTCATGCAAGTTCAAAGACCAATTTAAAATATTGGTACATAAAAAGTGCACAAAATCAGTATTTTGTTTAGGCAGTATTTGTGGCAATCGAGAAATCATGTTTCATGTGAAACTGGTCTAAAAGGTGTGCGTTTTTGCGCCAATGCATTGTTAAAGGTTCAGTGTGTCGTGTAATATTCCCATATAAAACTTTTACAGCCAATTAAAAAATATTGGTGCAGTAAAATTCGCTAATTCACAAGATCAATACATACTTTATTAAACCGCTTTGTCAAATTTAACGCATCCTTACGGAAGTCTAGAAATGCTGAATCAATTAATTCATGTCCAAAAAAAAAATATATATATATATATTTTTTATTTTATTTTTTTTTTAATAATAATTCGCTTCCAATAGTGCTTAAAAGGAGCAGCGTCATACATATAGAGGGCAGAGCGTCGCGTTATTTAAAGGGGAACTTCACGCGTCAATGAGTAATAAAAGAACAAGTAGCTGCATTCTGATTACTTTTATGTCACTGATCAGGCTTTTATAGGCCTATGTAGATTCAGGGTTTTATAGGTTTGACTGAAATAAGAATGCAATAACTGACACAACAACAACAAAACAATTGAACAAAAAAACAGATAAAGTCAAAAAGTAGCCATTGATATATGTATCCAAATCCAAATGTAATAAAATTAATTTGTGTGATGACAATTTCTTAGCAACTAGGGATTGTTACGTAGAGCTATACAGGCATCCAGTGGCTATAATGGTATCACAGATAATAAACTGTGCAAAATGTTTTATCTTAACAGTCAATTTACAAACAGGCCTGATGCGTTCAGATTTGTGGAACTCACAATGCACTGAATTTCCACAAATTAGTGTCATTACTATGACAACCAATTTAAATGTGAATGCTAATAGGGATTTCGCCTAGGGCGTCAAAATGACTAGAAACGGCCCTGAATCTGTGCTCAGTTTATGATCCATAATCAGATTTATGAACTGTAAATACAGATTGTAGACAAATCAAGGCCGCAAATGATCAATATGAGATGAATTATGGATTATTGATTTGTTAAAACCCCACTTAGACAACTTATATTGGCTGATGAGATGTTAAACATCTCTATATTATTTTATCTGTAAAGTCACTTTACAATAAAGTCTCATTTGTTAACATTCATTAAATATTATGAACTAAAAATTATCAATATCTTTATCTTTACTAACATTAGTTAATAAAAATAAAATTTTTGTTTTATAATATTAATAAATGTTTAAATTTATCTAAGATTTCTAAATGCTTTAGAAGTATTTTTCATCTCTGGTTTATGCAAACTACTATAATTTAACAAATGAAACCTTAATGGTAAAGTGTTACCAATTTATCATCAAAATCTAGATTATTTTTGTAAAATTTCAGTGTCATATTTACACTTCTGCTGATCCTGAGCAATTTTTTTTTTATGTTGAGGTTTTTTGCATTAATCATTGTGTTAATTGCATTAATCAATGAAAACATTTCATTTGTTCACAAGAAATGACTTTTTCTTTAGAAAAACATGCACTGATGAATTGTGCAAACAACTTTATTTTTTATAGCACCTTCAAAAGTTGCATTTCAGAGCGCTTTAAAAAATAAATAAAAATGCATTGAAATACAAAAAGAAAAACACTATTTAAGAATAATATGAAATAAAAAGAATTACAATCATGTAAAAACGACTCAGAGTTTTAAGAGAAGATTGAAAAACAATGAAAGATGGCAAACAAGTTTTGATAATTTCAAAAAAATCAAAGTGCATACGAATTTGTCCACGAAGTGGAGAAAAATTCATTTTCAAATTTTTTTTTAAGAAAATTTTTATTTCATGCTGGAAATCTGATGACAGAATCTTCATTTTTGTGTGAAATCTTGCTTCAGCCTTCATGTTGTGTTTGTTTGTGCGTAGTTTTTAGCCGAGGAACAACGTCACTCAACATCACCAAATCTCACATTACAGTTCACGCAAAAAACAGGCCGTCTTTCCCGAGAGGTTTGATCTCCATCACGTTTGGCTTCCTCCTGGACGACAGAAGCACTTTTCCACAGTCTGGTGGACCGGATCACCACATTGCCTTCTTACGGACGACTCTCCTGCGAAATATCAGCGAGACCTCAAACTCACGCTTTTATACGATCCTGCGACTGTTTACACGCTTGAGCTCCAAAGCTGCTCGTCCCACACAGATCCAGTGAAGACGGTGATTATGCATAAACAGCTTTCACTCATGTTTATCAGTTATGAGACTGACTTTTAACTGCTTGACATTTGATTCATGGTGAAATATTCAATGCAATAGAAATACTTTTCTCTCATTCGAGTACCGACCGGCTCACAGAAAGATGCGCTGTTAAAGGAATAGAGCTACTTTAATGTGAACAAGCATTTATTACAAGAATCCATTATTCATAATGCAGGTTTATTGATCTGCATCTGTGACTTCATGCTGGACGATCAAATGTCAGTGACTGGTTCACATTTTCATGGTCTTTCTTTGTGCATCAGTAAGTAAAGGAATGAACAGAAGGATCGATTATGAGACTGTTTAAAAACATCAGACATCATCCTTCCTTTCATGAAAAGTATATGCATATCCATAAACGATGGGCTGGAGAAACTATAAAGGGTTTGTGAATTGTACTTGATTTGCACAGATCTGTTTATGAATCAAATCTTTGCTATCATTTTGTTTTATTTTAATACAGAATGTATTTGTTTATATAATAAAGAAATAATGCAACACTTCATGTTAATGGCTCCAATCATTATAACAGTTATATTTTACTGCCAGACTTTTTTTACTCGCTTTTATTCCAGATGTATTTCTGCATTGAAATATTCAACAGAGAAATGTAGGTTGAGGTTCATTGATTGAATGGTGAAAAGTTATTACAGCATCATGAACATTACAAAGATAAACATTTTTTCATGTTCCAAGTGCAATGCTTTATAAAAATCTCAAATAATTCCTGAAGATCTTTTAAAATTCAGTTCTCGATGTTCTTAAAAATACTTAAGTCTTCAAATAATTTAAGAAAATTTTAATTCTCAAATTTTTTTTAGCACCCAACTTTTCTACGACTTTTTTAGTTCTCAGATATTTACGTTCTCAAGTTTTTCTAAGAATTTTAAGTTCTTAAATATTGTCTTAAGAAAATTTTTGAAAACTACAAATTTTCTTATTTAATCTCTAATTGTCATACCATTCGAATTTCATATAAAAAAATTCTTTTAACCCAAAAAGCAAATTATTCTTCCTTCGAACTGGTTCTCTTTAAAATACAAGTCTTGTGTAATCCCACGTAGGTTATCTGTAATCAGATGTACATTTAATACTGGAATATAATCTAATTTCAGTTGCACGAGTTTCAAAAACACAAACCTTTCTGGATTACAATCCGCCATCAAAATGATAAATTTAATTATTCCAGCTGCTGTGAGAAAAGGCTATAAACGATCCGCCACCTGCAGCATCCTCACATGTGATATAGCGTATTAGCTGGGACAACTTCATTTCTATTTTGAGGCAACTGAAATAGACTGCACCATTGACCAACTAAAACCTGGGGCCTGTACTGTGAAGCCGGATTATCTGGCTAGCCTGGTAAATCTCAGTTTAGTTTGCACCAATCCTGGGTTATGTACTTAAAGTTCTCAAATATTTTCTTAAATGTATATTTTAAGTTCTTAAAAATTTGAGAACTAAAAAAAATTAAGTACATCTTTTAGATTCTCAAACATTTTAAACTTCTATTCCTCATTTTTTTTTTTTTTAAATTCTTCAATATTTTCTAAAGAATTTTTGGTTCTCAAATTTGTTCTATGAATTTCAAGTTCTTAAAGCAAAAAGCAACTTTTTAAGCTCAGCTATTTCTCTAAAAACATTTTTTTTAATCTTAAATGTCTTTCTAAGTACATTTAAGTTCTTAAATATTTTAACATCTTAAGTTCTGAAGTATTTTTAAGAACAACTTTTTTAATCAAGTTCTCAAATATTTTCTTAAGAACATTTAATTTCTTAATTTTTCAATCTTCAATTTTTCTTTTAAACATTACATTTGCTCATTTAAGAACAGTTACAATGTTTATTTTATATAATTTTTTAACTCTTAAGAACAATTTAAAATTATTGTTGGAATACAAAATAATTCTCAAGTCATGAAATAAAACTGAAGTTAAGAATTTTGTTTTATGATTAGTGAACCTGGCTCCAGAAGAATCTGTCAGGTCAGTTTTGAATTTATTTTAATTTCACCTTTAAATTGAACGCATGTCTGAAATGAACACAAACGAACGCTGCAATGGTGTTTCCATCTCCCTTTAATTTATTCTGCAAGTATAACAATTATTTATAGTGTGGAAAACTGTGAATTATTGCCAAGACTGAACAAAACATTTCCTGTATATTTACAGTGAGAGTTTGGGTTAAACAGAGAATTTATATGAAATACTGTAGAAATTTGCAAGAAAAAGGTTTTCCTGACGTGATTTACCTGATGAGGAGCTACATTATTCTGAAGACATGCTGAAGGTGGCATGCCCTGAGAGAAAGCCAAGGCCTTGTGTCCTATTCCTCTAACACTAACGCATGCAACAGAAACGTCCGTCTGAGAGATTGACAAATCAACATGCCAGAACCCAAGAAGAAGAAAACAAGGCATCACGTCAAAACAAAGAAACTTGATGTTTTAGTTCACACACTCGCACAACATCCGTTCGTTTGCAATCATGAAAAAAATCGAAATGATAAAAGCGGACTGAATGTCAAACCTCATGGCACATTCAAAAAAGCTTCAGGTGCATAAAAACAGACTCGTTTGTTCACAGTGGTTTGCAGGGGCGATCGGGAGCACAAATCATCTTAAACGTGTCGATTTAAAAGTCCAGGCGTGGCGTTCCTCCTGTATTTCTATGCGAGGAGACGCTGCTCGTCCTGAAGTGGGAATAAAAAGCCGTTTGTGAAATTAAAAGGCTCCCCAATAATATGGGGACGGTAAACGAGGAAAACAAGGTAAAGGAAGGGAAATAAAGACGCAGTGGACGGCTCCTGATCCGAGCGGATGATTCAAGTCCGGCCGGCTCGCGCGAGCCTCATTTCTTGGCCTGTTTTGTGACCATGTTCCTGGGAGGAGTCACTGGACGACTGGAGTTTGGCTTCTTCTTCTCTGCCGGCTTCAAAATCTGAAATAAACACATCAGATTAAACAGAAATTTGAAGAAAAACAAACAAGTGAATGAATTACATAACATGAGCATCACAGGTCCTGTTTCTGGTCAGCTTTTTCTTGTTTCTCATGAGTTTTAATCGTCTTTTTCTCATCATCAGTTCATTTTGAAACTGCTATGGTCATCTTGCATGTATAAAATCAATGCATAATAAAAACAATAACAGCAAAATACCATGTTTGAAAAATGAATTCTGTACAAATTTGTATTTAATATAAATTTAAATGAATATGATTTAGATTTAAAATACATTTTAAATTATTCAAAATTTTAAATTAATATGAATTAAATGTCTGTTTAAGGGAAAATCTACGTTTGTGTTTTTTTTAATCCTTTTTAATGCACTTTTAAACATCATCTTTTGTCGTTTGTTTTAAAATAGTTTAAGGTGTATTAAATTAATCTTTAAAACTGTGTTTATTTTCTCATTTTCATTTGCTGTCCCTGGGAAAGTTTGATGGCAAAAACAGAAGAAAAAAACTGTATTTTCACTTTAAATGATTATTTACACAATTAATGCATTATATAAAAATAAAACAATCACCAAACAAATGACTAAAAAGAAAATATCACATTATTTGTGAGACTTCATGTAATCTTAATGATTTTTTTTTTTTTTTTTTTGCCATCACCTTTTGACATTTGTTTTAAAATACTTTGCAGTGTATTCAATTAATTTTAACTTTGTATTTGTGTGTTTATTTATCAGGGACAATAAATATTTGTAAAACAAAATGACCAAACAAATTACTAAAATCAATATATTTCATGCAGTCTCACAAATAAATATGATTTTAAAAAATGAATACATAATAATAATAATAATTTTTTTTTTTTTTTTAAATAGCAAAATGTTGTGTAAATCTGTTTTGGATGGTCACTGCATTTTAAATTGCATTTTTGCCATTACCATTTGTCATTTGTTTTAAAATATTGTATTAAATTAACTTTTAAAACTACTTTGTATTTGTGTTTATCAGGGACAATAAATGTTTATTAAAACATTATGATGCAAATTTGCCAGACTTAACCAGAGAATAGTTTTCAAAAAATAAGAAATAAAATAAAAATTCTCACTTAAAATGACTATTTCAACACCAAAAAAAGTGTTATGAAATAATTACAATTATAG
>CM077222.1:2318703-2393703 GCA_039654775.1 Spinibarbus caldwelli | reverse complement strand
TGATACAACTATAAGACATGATTTTTTTTGTGATTATTATTAAATAAGTCAAACTAAATAATAAATATATTAAGCATTTAATAAAATTACTGCAAATAAGACTAAAATAACAATACTAATATTTAAGCCTTAATTTCGTCATTTATAAACATTTATTTATTTATTTATTGCCATTTGTTGGCATACAAATATATCAAAAACAAATATACTGCAAAGAATATAATAAATATATCGCAATTGGGGATGTCAGTTTAAATTAATGATCAATTAATTTATTAATCGTTAACCTTAATACTGCAAAATTCGTCTATTGCAGTAGCATATATTCACCAGCATGACAAGATGTGCAAATGCCACTCAAAACGCCAGCTTCCTCACCCGAATGAAAGGGGTTTTTAGTCTAAATAAAAGGCTAATAGCAGGACGGTAATTTAAAACACCATCGCAATGTTTGCAATTGACATCATTGGCATTTAAAATAAAATAATTTCCACAAACTTTAGTTTCTTTTCCCAAATCCTCACCGTCTCACTCTCTAATTTTGCAGGTTTATTTTATTGTCGTTCACTTTTAATGGCTGTTTTCGCATCTCTTACTGTGGTAAACATGCGGGGGGAAATGAAAGATTTCATGGCCGTGAATTAAGAATTTGTTCTGACTTATTAATTCGTTCCCTCATTTTAGTTAAATTATGAGTTATTTAGGGAACAAATGAATAAAACATGGACCATGGCCACAAATTAATAAGTCGTAGAAACAAATTAACAAGTTGTATGAATGAATTACATGTCCTGCTCATGTCCCACAGCCCTGTCGAAGCGCAAATCCCGATATGAAACATTTATCTGAGGAAACTATAATTAAACATGACTTAGTTACTAAATTTCTATTGGTTTCTATGTTGATTGACTTTGTATTGTTTCTATTTTAATGTACTTTTAAAGTTATTATGGAACATAATAAAGCACATTAGTGAATTGTGCATGAGCCGCACGCACCCCAAAATTAAATTGCTTAATCGACCATCGATAGCTTTAATCGATCTTTTATCGACAATTAATTGATCATCGATTAATCGCTGACATCCCTAATTGCAATAACACAATTGTACAGTAAAATGAATAATCAAGTATTTAATATAAATACTAAAAATAATTGTATTTTATATGAAGACTAAAATTGCAATACTAATACTTAAATCTTTATTTCTTCACTTTCAAAACTTAATCTTGCCGGTTTTCACCTAATTTTGACCAAAACTGCATCATGATGCAAAACTCCTACTGTGATATAAGGCTATGTAATTCAGCTTAACTTTTAGGGCTGGGGATATACTGATATCTCGATTTTAATCGATTCTCATTTTTATGAAATGATATTGATTCTTAAATTCAGAGAATCAATTAGTCTAGCCTGTTTTCAGTTAATGGATTGACGCGCACCTCCCATCCAATAAATCACAATAAGCATTATTTCATATTAAAAGTACCAAAGCACATAGTCTCAGATTTCAATTTATGTCCATTGTATTGCAGTATTCAAACAAATGCTGTTTTGGCGCTGTTTAATCTGGAGTGACAGATCGCTGGAGCGCCTCAGTGAACTGATCATCCACATTAATACCAGTTTCAGCACAAAATAAACATGACTAAACATCTGAAGGTTGTCAAAAGAAAGAGTACAACTTTGCAATCCATATCCTGTCTCATGTAGACTTCGTAAGTTGCGATAAATGTGCAAAAGCAACATACCTATTTTCTAAGTTCTATGTGTTTATTCACTTAAGTTAAAGTTATTTCATATTTTGCTTTGTCTTATTTAGCCTACTTAAAACTGTTTGTTAACAGTTAAACTGTTTGTTTAGTTAATCGTTTGTTGTGTGTGTATCAAGCAGTACGTTTAAAAACTGAGGTGCTGCTATTAACAACTATTTTGTTTTAACAGTTAATGTTTTATAACGCAAATAAAAAAAAATACCCAATGTTTTTGTCACGTGTGGTGCTTATTTAAACGCAATCATGTTTAAAGCCTTCTATTCTAGATGTTAAGTTGAACGAATATTTAGTGTGAGTTTTTGTGTAGCTGACATTTATTACAAGCTATGAGAGAAAGTCCGCGGGAGCAGGCAGGAGTGGAACACGCAGGTTGCGGGAGCGGGCGGTCCTGGTCAGAAATTCAGCGGGAGCGGGCGGGTCCGGGTTTAAGAAAACAGTCCCGCGCAGGGCTCTACACTGAAAAGCACATGAAACTGAACAGAATCGGCACACAATTATAGTCCCAGTGCGTGTGCTGCTGAGCGCTGGTGAGTCACTAGTTTACAGTCTGAGTGGATATAGATTAGGGTTTAGGGAACAGCACACACACAGAGACATTAGGAGCGTCCTACACTCGTCCCAAAGCCCTGCGTCATCAGACCAATGTCAAAGGCTCGTCTCATATCTGCAGACTCATGTGCGGCCGGCTCAGCATGTACCGATGTGACTCATCCCGCACTTTTAACCAGGAATAGTTTCACATTTCCAATAACTGGATGTTCGTGTAAGGTGAAACTGAGCGAGCCGAGCCAGACGATCAGACCACTGGCTCATACGTACAGTGACTAGAGACCGGCTACTCATTAACCAGTTGCCCAACAACTGGCTAGCCAATTAGGCAAGTCGACTAGTGTTTTTGTCTTTTCCCGTTTTTAGATGGGGATTCATATGGAGACTCTTCTCCGAGGTATTTTAGTGTGCTAACAGTCCAACAGTAACTATTACTGTCAGCAGGGTAAAAGCCTCTCTAAGAAAGTCTAAATCCATCTATAGCACTGCGGCTACAGACACTGCAGCTTTTGTAACAAACCCACCACATGCAACAATAAATTATGTAATTCATTAAGACAGACTACTTAGCGAACTGAAGACTAGAGCTGTACGATACTGGAGAAACCTGACATTGCAATATTTAGTTTTTATGTAATACACTGTATAATGCAATATGGAAAAAGACAGGAATATTCACCAAATGACCTGAATAGCCATATTTGGAAAGAATGAATCATTCCTAAATGATTGGGGTGATTCTGTTGGAAAGTGTATCTGGATAGAAAAAAAACAAACAAAAAAAATAATAATATTTTAAAAATTACTTTTTACTCTGAAGACTTTTTTTGGAGCATGAACCATCCTTTTAGGGATTGAACAATTTCATTTCTCTCAGCGTCTATGAAGTGGAGCAGGACAACTTCCCACTAGTCCTTGTTTTGGATTCTTATCCACAAACGGCTGGTTTTTAGGCTCGGGGATAGGCGTTTTTATGGCACGGCACAGCGGTATATGTTCACTGTCGCCAAATTATGACAAGAAATGGCTAAATATTAATTCTGCTGTTTAAAACGAATAAAGAAACGGTTATTATACGCAAACAGCGGGAAAATCTCTGTATTTGTGCAGTGTACATATGTCAAAGCTTGTAACATAAACGCACACATCAACCTGATGACTTTATTTAGTGTTCATGTAAACACTACATTCAGATTCATCAATTGGAATGAATTCAGTCTGACTGAAATAAAAGTTGTGCATGTAAACACAGCCAATGAAGCACGGCAGCTGTAAGATGATGAAGCACAGCGTGAGCTGCTAACGTGTAAATGAAACCTGCAGCGCATATTTATTTAATTCAAATGCAGCCTTCATGATTTGACAACTGCAATAACCCATACTGAAAATAGTGGTCAACCGATATATCGCCAAGGCCGATTTTATTCCGATGGAATAAAACCTGGAATGCATCAGCCAAACACAAAAACTTATCGGCCGATATTTGAGAAATGCCTAAATATCCCAGATGGGACTTTTATTTTGACGGCGCTGAGAACAGCAGTGCCTGAGCACACAGCTCTCACATTCTCCCTCTTGTTCGCTGTCATCGTTAACAGTTCTGTCTAATACGGATAGAAGTCTGTCTAATAATCAGACAGAACTGTTAAACAAAGGAATTAAAATGTATACAAAAAAGTATTATAACGATCGCTTTTATATTATTAGTAATAGAAAGGCAAACCTTATAACACTTTCTCGTTTGCCGTCAGCATTTAGCAAATACGCATTTACATCATTTAAATAAATCTTTGAAAGTCTAATGAACATTTAATTTCACAAACCTTGCAAACTTAGTCGAATCCAGCTGTGAGATCTTGTGAAGTGTGCATGTGTATCCTGCATGATCGTATGTTCTCTGTGTGATGGTCGGTCTGTGCGAATTGAATGCTTTAAACTTTAAACTCGTGATTTCAAACTATGGTGCGCTTTATGCATTTGCCCACTGTCATATTCATTTCATTTTCACTGTGTGCTGTATGTAAAATGAGTGTTACTTTGGATTTATTTGAAAAAATATGATTCCCAATGCACACAAACTTCCCAGAATACTGAGTGCCCTGTTGGTTACAGTATTTAATTCCTTTTTAATTATATTTTTATTAAATATTTATTTATTTGTAAAAAATACTTTGTCATCTAAAGTTTAAGTATGTTTATTTTACACATTTATTTTTTTAATCCATTTTCAAATCATTTCAAATTTCTTAAATATTAATCAAAATAAATAAAATTATATCGGCCACCCTGCTTTCCAAGATATCGGTATCGGCATTGGCTGTCAAAAAAACAATATCGGTCGACCACTAACTGAAAATATTAATTTCATTTCGATATATTGTTCATCCCTACTGAAGACTCACCTGGTGGGCCCTGCAGATCAGATCCAGGTCGTGTTTGTGAAGGAATTTGGCCACCACTTCGGCTCCGAAGGTGAAGGACACGCCTCGGTCATTCTCGCCCCAACCCAGCACATCCTTGTCTGGGTCGGACCACAGCAGGTCGCACAGGAGGCCCTGGTCCGGGACATCTGTGGGTCTCATGATCCTTCTGATCTGCTCCATGGACTGCAGATCAGGAGACAAACCTGAGGAACAGCAGAAACAGAGATGCAAACAGATAAGGGGGAAAAAAGGTGAGAAGATTGCGCGGATCGGGGGCATGCTCCACGCAGATATTTGTTTTTCCCGCTCATTTGTAGTTACTTTAAGGTATTTTTTTAAATATTCTTTATTACCCTATGTTCAAAACTGTAATTTTTCACAAAAAAAAACAACAACAACATTGTTGCAACATATTACAAAAATCAAGACTATATTTGGTCAAAATCCCATGTTATAAAAGACAAAGTGCTTTGCAGGCTCTCTTCACTGTTCCCACATCTCAGACCTCAAGTACATAAAATATTACCCTTTTTAGACACAGTTTTTGAAGTAAAGAGTAAAGAAAACCCTTGTAACATCACAAGTACCCTTGTAAGATAAAAAAAAGTTTAATAAAAAAGTGAATTGTCACTGAAAGGTGAGGAGTTTGCATCTATGGAAACAGCTTGAGATTTCACGTTCCTAGAAAGTCTACTGGATGAGTTCCTAGTTTCTTAAGAAAAGAGAGGCCTTGTAACGCGTCATCTGTCCAGGGATCACACACGACACACTATCCGCCTGGGATTCACACTGACTCAGCACTCAGAAATGTGGGAGATGATGTCAGTGCAAACCATGAAGTGATGAAGTAAGATGATTTACACACCCTAAACATTTCAACAACACATGGGACAATCCTGCAGCGTAAGAACTACGCTGAGGGAAGAGTCTCAGAGCGACAGTAAACACTAAAGCAGTAAACACTGAATGTTCAGGCTTCTCCTTTTTACATGCATCATGTATCTAATGTCCTTCCTGCTGCTGCTTCATCAGAGAAAGATCGTCTGATTGAGGAATTACTAAAAGTAGCGACGCAACTAACTTAAGTAGTATTTCTTTCTCATGAAGCATCACTGTCAGGGTTCTGTCACTTCGGTCTAGTTTATTCATGGCTTTGTGGCAGAGCCCTGACACTCCCCTCTTGTCTTGTTTTCTGGTGAGCGCGTGGCTTCGAGTGTGCTCGAGCTGCGCGCTCTCTCGTCTGCATGCTCTGTTTCATGTTGGAGCGTGGTGTTCGGATCCCGGCACTCCTGTCCTGTTCAGGCTCGGTTCTGGTTTACGTGTCGGGGTTCGGACACTCGTGCTCCAGGTTGGTCTTGCTGTGGGAGCATGGGGTCTCGAGTTCGCTCGGGCCGTGCGCTCCTCTGTCCGTGTTTGTTGTGTTTTGTTCGGCACGCGGTTCGGGTTCGGCCGCGTGCTTTTTCGTTGTCTTGTTTTGTTGCACGCAGCTCGTTTTTCGGCTGCGTGCTTTTCTCTTGTTTTGTCTTGTTCTGTGTTGCACGCAGCTTGTGTTTTTTCACTGGCTGCGTGCTTTCTTGTTTGTCATGTTTTGTGTGAACACGCACGCGGCTTATGATTCTCCTCATTAGCTGCGTGTTCGTGTCCTGTTCTGCACATGGCTAGTGATTTTGTTTTGCTGGCCATGTGCTTGTGTTTTTGTTTTGTGTGAGCACATGGCTTGTCTTGTTTTGTTCTATGTGCCATGTGCTCGCAAGTCAATTATCTTGACCCCACCCATCTTGTTACCTGATTATTGGTTAATTTACCCCACTTGTGTTTCCTCGTTACCCTCCTCATTTTGCTCCCTTTATAATCTTCTTGTTTTTGCAGTCCCGTGCGAGTTCGTTGTCTAATGTGGTTGGTGATCCCCTGTCCAGCCAAGAACCTGTCTGTTTTCCCCTACAGGGTAGTTTTTGTTTGTTTATTTTTATTTTGTGTTAATAAAGTCCTTTCTTCCTGCAAATTGAGTCCTCGTTCTCCTCCCTTCACACGCAACCCTGACAATCACTTTAGCAAATCAGTTCGAATGGACATTCAAATTAATGACCGGGAAAAAGAACACTTTATGATTTATTTTGTAATATTCTGTAACAAAAATATACCTTTAAATACTGTTTTTAATTCAGTTACTTTCAGTTCTTTGCAATCTAACCGAGATTATTGAGATTATATTATTTATAAAATCAATTATACATTTGGTTTTTCATTTCTTAGTTTTTGTTTTTATTTTAATAAAGGCTGCATTAAATTGATCAAAAGTGACAGTACAGACATTTATAATGTTACAGAAGATTTCTATTTAAAAAAATATTGTTCTTTTGAACTATTCATCTGTGAATCCTAGAGTTTCTACAATAATACTGGGCAACATTTTCAACATTGATAATAACCAGAAATGTTTCTCGAGCAGCAAATCAGCATATTAGAATGATTTCTGAAGGATCATGTGACACTGAAGACTGGAGTAATGATGCTGAAAATTCAGCTTTGATCACAGAAATAAATTACATTTTAACAGATATTCACACAGAACACAGCTATTTGAAATTGGAATAATATTTCACAACATTGCTATTTCTATTGTATTTCTGATCAAATAAATACAGCCTTGGTGTGCAAAGTAACTTCTTTCAAAAAAATTATTTTATAAATATTTACCGACCCTTAACTTTTGAACGGTACTGTATATTTTAGAGCCCGACCGATATGGGTTTTTTGGGAGCCGATACCGATACTGATATATCGCCCGATATTCTTTGTGTATATTATAGTACAGTGCCAGTCAAAAGTTTGGACACTTTCCCATTCCTGTGTCCAAACTTTTGACTGGTACTATATATAGAATACTATAGTATATACATAAACAGAATATATATACATAAACACATTTATTGCAATGATCACTCAAATGTGGTGATCAAACACTTATAATGACGTGACAAAGATATGTAATGGAGGCAGGGCATTTAACAGTTTAACAATAAACTTTATTATCCAAAATGAGTCTGACATCAGTGCACTGAACAGTAAAGGTGAAGTTTATTTAACTTTATTTCAATTCCATTCCATTCCACTTTATTCCTTTGAAGTTTATTTCACTTCAGAACATTCATTCACGGATTTGCGCTACTGTCTTCACACACAGACGAAACTTACTAGAGAAGTGTGAAGTGTGACAATATACCACTGTAAACAAATACAATGTAAATTCACATCTCGCGCACTTTAATGCCCTTTGAATGTAACGTGTACATTCCCTTGGAACTGGAATCATGGCGGAATACCATGTGAAGTCCACTTCGCAGAGCACTTACGGTCGAATAGGACAACGCTTGAATGCTGCAGCCTGAACAAGAGACCTCTTTACTGAAGATAAAGTGTTGGCTGATGTCATTATCTCGCGAACGCAGAGGCGGATCTCCACCAAATTCGGGGGATCCCTTCAGCTCGAGGAGCCCTCTCGAACGCCACCCTCCGCGCCTCGGTAGCCCCCCGCCATACATTATAGTTATCATTTTTTTATCTGGTTAGAAAATTGCCCTGTTTTATTTTGTGTCACCATACTTACTCGTGTAACTACTCATGTAAACGTCTTTAAATAGGGAAAACATGGAAGTGTTTGGTAGCCTCTAAATTCATCTCTGTTTGGATCCTAAGGAATGAATGGTGCTAAGCTAAACGCTAGCATAGTGGCGCCGCGCACTAGAGTGATTAAGTGCACGCACTGAGACGGGAGAGGTACATATTAACTCATCTAAATTGAGGGAAAAACATATTGGAATATGGAAAAACGGTGGCGTTTTCCTTGAAGGGATCCCGCGGATTTGATGCGGATCTGCCGCACTGTTACAGAGATATGGCCGTTCAAAGTTTCAATGGTATTCCATACACTTAAGCTTTAAAGGCCAAAGTATACTTCGGCCGTCCGCGTCCGCGCACCGTCCGCATTACGTCATTTTTGTCATCAGGAGGGCTCGCGGACAGCCGCGCACCCCGTCCGCGTGCAGGTAAATTTTTGAGCCCGCGCGGATGGTCCGCGTACAACAGCGCATGCGCGAGGTGAATGTTGAGACAGCGCAATTCAAGTAGGTGGTACTGCGCATGGGTCAAGCTCGTCCGTCCGCACTCATCCGCGGTTGAGTATACTTTGAAAGCTGTGCGGACGCGTCTGTGCGCGAGACGGAACGGATCGCGGAATGTGAAGTATACCCGGGCCTTAAAGCATTTCATCCAGGCCGCCAGTAGCAAACAATGGAGCGCGCTCTGCTGGACAAACTATGTAATTACACCATATACAAGCATTTTATCTGCTTTTTATGTTCTGTAAAAAAATGTTTATATCGGCGGCACATTCGTTGATACCGATATAGCTGCGATAGGCTCATATCGGCCAATAAAATCGGCAAAACGATATATCGGTCGGGCTCTAGTATATTTAATTGAAAACATTTTTAAATATGTTTTTAAAAATATATATTAAACTAAACATCCTGCAACTGGCCATTAATGTAGAAAACTAATATAAAAATATATTAAACTAAATGCCCAGCAACTGTGATTATAAAACTAACCCGTCACATGTAGAAAAACATTTCCAAACGGATTTGAGATTTAACTTGGACTCGTGACAGAAGACAGGTGATGTAACTTGGATTCGACATCAGACTTGTGCACAGTCACACATACAATGTTTTGAAAAACGCCTAACAAAGATGCCCTTGTAAAAAGTGTGAACTTGATTGGATGCCATAAAAACAGATTCACGACATTCCACGTAGCAGAAGTGCCTGCGCTTGTTGTTTAGCAGGTGAAAGTCTCTCTGGGTTATCTAGAGGGTTTCAGCACCACACCCACCTCCATGACAGCAGAAGATCTTCTCATCAACGATGGCAGCGATGGGCAGACAGTTGAAACAGTCTGTGAACGTCTTCCAGAGCTTGATGTTGTAGCGTCTCCTGCCTAAACACACAAACATGAGCTTAATACCACCTTCAGGATTTATTATTCAAAAGTGGTTAAAATGTAAATGAATAAAAAGAGCTCTAGAGGGACAGACTCTGCTAAAAATACAGCGGTTCCCTTCAATCTCACACACACGACTGCAACGGCACTAAATAATTAATTCTGCACTGAATGAGAGTCACAGAGTTCTGCTTAAAGTACACATTTTGCTCTTATTAGTTTAAAACATAGTTAAATGCAGTGGAATCTGGTTATGCATTTGCTTTTGTCCATGTGGCGGATTATATTAATGTGAACATTTATGATGGCCAAGTTTTCCAGCAGGATTAGTGATTACAATATACAGCCAAACAATCTGGACACCTTAAATCAGAATCATGTTGTTGCTCACAAAAAAAAAAATAAATAAAAAAAATAAAAGGTCTATTGACATTTTTATTAGCAAATGACCACAAACGCAATTCTTTAATCTGGTTCTACTAATACAAAAACAACATTTAAATTGTGTGTTTGTGTGTATTTATACATCAGGTAGGGCACTATGAAATCCATTTTATTTATCATCAAATTTCCCCCCAAAATTCCTTATTTTTATGTATTAATGTTTTGGTTTAATTAAATTAATTTTTTGGTCAATTCGGTTTTAATTTTAGTAATCAAAAACATATTTAATAACTAAGCTTTTGAAGTCAGTGTTATTCTAGTAGCACTGAAATACTATCACAATTTTTATTAATATTTTGATTTAGTTTTTATTTCTATATTTTATGTTTTCATTTTAATTTTAGTTAAAGTTTTAGTGATTTTGTTGCATTTTTTTGTCGTTTATTAGTTCTTGGGATTTTTTTAAATGTATATGTAGTTTTCATCAATTTTTATTTCAAGTAACAAAAACTGTTTTACGGGTTTAGTTTTTCGTAACGATAATAACGATATATAAGTCATAAAATACACAATTTAATAACAATTTAATGATTAATATTTTTAAAGCCCAATGAAATCCATTTTATTTTTTCCCAAATTGTGTTTTATTTTCCTCAAATTCTGTGTATTCCATTTTTTAATGGTTTAATTAAACTGTAACAATCAAAAAGCAAGTCTAATCAATTAAAATCATAAAACTTCAACAATTTAATAATTCAATAAAATGCTTGCAATATTTTTTTTTCTAGAATTCTGTGTTTTGTTTTCATTTTTGACTTTTTATGATTCAATACAAATCAAGTTATACAAAAAAATGGTATCAAAAAAGGCATAAAACGTTAGCAATTAATCTGTTAAAAAGTAATCCAATTTAAAAAACTCCTTTTATTTTTTTGGCAAACAAAGTGCTGCACAACAGAGGTTTTCTGCATGTTGGAAATCATAGGCAGTAATCATGGCACAGTATCAAATGGACACTCACACTCATCGTAGAAGCCGTAGATGCGGTTGATGGAGGCACACTCATGGTTTCCCCTCAACAGGAAGAAGTTCTCGGGGTATTTGACCTTGTAGGCCAGCAGGAGACAGATGGTCTCCAGAGACTGCTTCCCCCGGTCCACATAGTCGCCCAGGAACAGGTAGTTGCTCTCCGGTGGGTATCCTCCGTACTCGAAGAGTCTGAGCAGGTCGTAGTACTGCCCGTGGATATCGCCTGTGGAGAGGAGAGCGTCTCATTCGCTGAATGCTGAACAGACCATTTCAACAACATGACAGGCTAAACCAACTCTGAAAGACATTTGACAGTTGTAGAGATTAGGGATGGGCGATATCTTATCGTTTGCGATATACCAGTAAAAATTCTCCCCACGATAAGAATTAGTCTTCCCGCGATATAACGATAAAGTCTAGTTGTTGACATATTTCTGCGAGCGACAGTGGTTAACATGGTATATCTGCAGTGTGATTTAACTAAAGGTTTGTGTTACTCACCACAGATCTTCAGCGGTGCTTCCAGCTCCAGGAGGATGGGCTGGCTGAGGAAGATCTCGCGGGATTTCAGACACAATCCACGGATCTCGTTCTCCTGCAGCTGAACGTTCTTGCCAGGCTTCGACCCTCTGACTGCAAATGCACAAACAAGCTTACTGTTAACTAAAGTTCGGCTCTTTGACCTTTGCCATGGGAAAATATAACATGCAGAAACCAAAACTGAAAATATACATATATATAATATACATAAAAGCTAGCAATAAACGATCACAAATGAGTTATATAACACTCAATGATTAAAAACACAGTTATTATAGTATCACCGATATACTATTATAGTTCCCATTTTATATTTTTTTAATATAGTTTATTTTTACATTTTTATTTTCATTTTAGTTAGTTTTATTAATTTTCTTATACATTAAGTTTATCATTTTTTATTAATCTTTTTTAATCTACATAGTTTTTATTCCATCCTTTTTTAGTTTTACTTTCATTTATTTTAGTACTTAAGCTTAAACTAAACAAAAACGCCAAACATCTTGGTAACTAACTGAAATAAGTTTAAGGTTTTTTATTTTTTTAACTATTTATTTATTTATTTTTAATTTAAACTATTTTAAACGTTTATGTCAAGTAATTAAAAACAAAATCAAAAAAATCATTTTTCAAATTGAATTCATTTTTTTTTCCATTTTAACTAAAATTTTAGTAATCAAAAAGCATTAATTAAAATAACAAAACATACACCATTTAAATGAAAGGTTTAACAAAAATTTAATTCATAGGGCCCTATGAAATGCTTTTTATTTTTCCCAATTTCAGTGTTTTCTGTTTAAATTTTCCTTAACTCCATTTTAATGGTTTAAATTACAATAATCAAAAAGCATGTCTAATCAACTGAATTCATAAAACATTAACAATAATTTATTAAAATGTTTACAATAATAGGGCCCTATGAAATTTTCTTAATTTTTTCCCCCCAGAAATTCTGTGTTAGTTTAATTTTTTTTCTGGAATTATGTTTTGATACAAACTAAATACAAAGAAAATGTATTTATACTTTTAGTTCTTGTTTTATTTATTTATTATTTTTATTATTATTTCGATGTAATCAAATGAAGGCATAAAACATTTATATAAGTTTTCATTTTAATAATAAGTAATATGCCCACAGTTCTGCCTACAGCTGTAAGCTAAAAAAAAAAAAGCAAGTCAACGCAAGTCAACACTTAAATCACCATCAGACGTCATCGTTCATGTAATTATCTGGTTAGCTTAGCAACAGTTTCTCGCAAGCGTGCGTCCAGAGTTGCGAATCCAGACCCTGCAGTAATTTTGGACAAACACTACTTGAGCTCTGAGGAAAAACTGTGGCATTATGCAGATAAAAGTGGCGTTTCTAATGGCCGTTCTGTGATCTGTCAGCACAGGGAAGGGAAGTAGGTTAGGTTTGTCTTCCTGTCTGCAGATGTGCCCTACTTGCAGAGGATCAAAGTGACCTACAGGATTCATCCCTAATGTGCAAAGCAGCCTCTCCCGAAAGCACACGGATCATCCCGCAGTCCCATTTCTCTCCGCTTCCAACATCTTCCTGCTCGCAATGTTCGCAGTTTTCACATCGATCGCGTTTTTATTGCGATGGAACTCCAGGGAATAGTCAAAGGCTGGCCTGTGCACCACGACGGCCTGTTACTGCCCAGCATTTCTATTTTTACCCCCTGTTTGGAGCAACTGGCACACAGTTCTACAGTTCTGCAGCTCTGGACTGAAGCTTGTTTTGCTGGTTACTGAGAGTTAGAGCTGGGTGGGAGGACGGTACATACCGTACACAGTATTTAACTGGATTATCCAAATATAGACCACTGATTTACCCACTAAAATAGCACAAATATGTTGAGATATATACAGTTTCTGTGAAATAAAAACAACATTATAACCAGGATTAGGGATGTCAATTTTCGATCATTTCCATAATCGACTGTCGTTTAAATTAACGATCAATTAATCGATTAATCGTTAACCTTAATACTGCAGAATGTGTCTATTGCAGTGGCATATAGTCACCGGCATGACAGGATGTGCAAATGCCACTCAAAACGCCAGCTTCCTCACCCGAATGAAAAGGGGTTTTTAGTCTAAATAAAAGGCTAGTAGCAGGATCGTAAACTGAATGGATGTGATTATGATCATTTGATAAAATGAAGAGAGCGTTCCATAGTTACGCACGGGATCATTATACTTTGTGTGCTGTTTCATATCCTGTCACGGAGACCGCTGAATGCGCCTTTTTAAATGGTTTAATGGTGCTCGTTGTTTTATTTTAAAACACCATTGCAATGTTTGCAATTGACTATCGTAATTTAAAATAAAATGATGCCAAACGTAAGTACGACGTACGTGGGGCTGTGACGCGTGGCAGGGCTCGCAAAATTTCAAAATCCCTGGTAGCCCTTTGGGCAGGTACTCTTCAGATTTTGGTAGCCCGAAAATTAATTTAACTAGCCCATATAAAATAAAAAAAGACCTTTTTTTTTTTTTGTTTGTTTTTTTTTTTTAAGTATAGAAAATCAGATAGGAGTCTAAATGTCAATCAAAAATATTTTCAATACACAAATATCAACAAATATGAAGGAAGGAATTTTATTTCACTATTTACAGGGTATCTCCAGAATTATAAAAAATTAATTTAAGGCAATTTATGACCCATTTTAAGAGCTGCACAAGTAAAATGAACTCAGTATGAGCGGGGTTGGACAATGTCTCATTTCATTTCATTTATGCATTTAGCAGACGCTTTTATCCAAAGCGACTTACATTGCATTCAAGTTACAGTTTCTACATTTTATCAGCTCTTGCTTTCCCTGGGAATCGAACCCATGACCTTGGCGTTGCTAGCGCCATGCTCGACTATTTGAGCTACAGGAAAGCCCTGTATGTTTATGGTAACATACGGTATTAAGCCATAAAATGACATGATTTACAGTTCAGATACAGGTTTTCACAAAAACAAAAATCTTACACAACAGCATTTCAGCCTTTAGACCATTTTTATGAAAAGGGATAAATCAAGCATACAAATTATATTAATTTAAAACGAATAAATATTACTGTCTTGATTGTTTAGCTTTTTAGAAGGCACATTAACTTCTTTCTCATTTACAACTCTATGTGTTTGCTGCGTAAAAACATGGGTCCATATTTGCATTGATCTGACCATAAACAGCAAGAAAGGCTTATTGGAAATGCAAATTCATTCTCTGCCACGAGGTGGCGCTTTAGGAGCAGCTGAATATAGCGGTTTTTCTCAGAGAAACTCCCTGTTAGCAGCTGGACACAAAGCAACACCGTCCACGCTCATAAACGCTGCTTTATCGGGCATTATAGGTAAGATGAAATAAAAATGCTAACGACACATTTCTGAGGACAATCGGTTCCCTTCAGATACATTCACATAAAGACATCTGCACCGCGTTTTGACTTGAAACGTGCAGCGCTCATATTTATTGAATTGCATCATTGCCTTTTGAAGTTTATTCCAGCTGTATCGCCATTCTTGTCTGTCCGTCCCCAACTGTATGACCTTTTGAAATTATAGTTAAGACATTTCTTGTACCATTTAACGTATTTAAAATTTTTATGGCCTTAAGTTTGATACAACTAAATTGAAGCGTTTTAAGGACCCGTGGGAGCTCTGTATTTAAGGTAGCCCGTCGGGGAGGGCGGTGATACATTTTGGTAGCCCGACTGGAAAACACAATAGCCCCGGGACGCCAGGCTAGCGATTTTGCGAGCCCTGCGTGGTCAATGATCCGCTTCCAAAACCACCGGCGTTGCTACGACAAAACACACTGTTACCCATTTGAAACATTTTAATGTGAGTATTATGACACAAGTGAGGTACAAAGCTTTGTTAATAAGAGAAATAATTGGTTAGCAGGCAAATGTTACATCGCGACCATGCTTTTGGATTCATGCTGTTCGAGTGCATACATTTAAATCAAGCCATACGCGGCTTTGTGTTGTGTTCTGTTTTGCCGGAATTCGTTACTATGACTGAAATTGTTCCCGCATTTAAGTTAAATCATGGGTTTACTAGGGAACAAATTAATGAAACATGGACAGTGGCCACAAATTAATATGTCGTAGGAGCGAATTAACAAGTTGTAGGATTAATAGGTTTATATCTGTCTTGATTGCGTCCGCAGCCCTGTCAAAGCAAAGTGCCCGATATGAAACAATTATCTTGGGAAATTATAATTAAACATGACTTATTACTACATTTCAATACAAAATAACTTTGTATTGTATCTGTTTTATTGTACTTTTAAAGTTTGGATCACATTAAAAGCGTAGTTTGTACATTAGGAAATTATTTTCGTGTAAGATCCAGCCCCTTCACTGTCACTCACAGCCGTTTGCACGTGTTTTGCGCATGAGCCGCACGCACCCCAAATTCTTTGGCCATATTAGCCTACTCAATAGCATTAACACAGGCTTTACTCTTTTCAAACTTTGTCTGGAATGTCACCGTTTCTGTCACTGCAAATTCCCGATCAGGCGAACACACACACATACAAAAATGAAATCGTCTGCCTGATGAAAAAAATGTATTTTAAAAAAATTTAGTTAATATTTGCATCATTTACGATTTATTTTATCCACCCGCAAATAATCAGAATGCATTTTTTTATTACCCGCTCCGCAGATTATCCGCAGCGCCCGTGGATATAGCCTAACTGTGATCAAACTCCATTTTGTTTGTATTTATTTTTGTCTTATATTAAGTATCCTGATATACATAATGTTGTGCATAAACCCCATTTTAAAGGTATATTAAAATGTTCACTGTATAAGGAATCATTTTTGTGATTATTTATATAACATTATTACATAAGTTATATAAAGCTTGAAGCATCAGAATCGGCATTGCTATCGGCCGATAACCATGACGAGAAATCGGTACTCGGTATCGGCTGCAAAAATCCTGATCGAAGCATCCCTAAATATTATTAATAATAACTGTCTAAACAGGGTGTCTACAGATATGAACAAGTTAAATTTAAGACTTTTTAAGACCTTTTTAATGCCACCTTATATGAAATTTAAGACCAAACCGCTGATGGAAATCACATTATTTTACATACGTATAATGTAATATTTAATTTTTTAATGTAATATATATAAATGCTATTAAATGCTATTTATAATTATGATATACAGCAAACTTTTCACATCAGCAGATAATGTCATACAAAATATCCCCACAAAAGCACCGCAAGACCGAGATTTCTAGTAATGTAAACAATTTATTCTGAAGCAATATTTTATCTGTGTTCTGTTAGCTTTTACATTTATCTGCATATTTTTTTATATTAACCTCAGGATGTTATTTAGGCCATTTTTTAAACCTTATTAAGATGTATGCATAATATTTCATGTCAAATTCTTACAATTGATCAATAGATTAAATTTACACTAGGCTGTTATCAAACAAATTAATTTACATTGCACAATTACAACTGCAATAAATAATGTTATGAGGTTAAGGTTTTAAATGCAATTTTGAATATACAAATAAGAAATGTTGGGGGGAATACATAATAATAATAATAATAATAATAATAATAATAATGTTTAATTTATATAGCGCTTTTCCCAGGCTCAAGGACACTTTACCAAAGCAGGAACACAATGGACAGTCATTTCACATAGTCACAAACAGTCAGCACAAATAATCAATTAAGTTGGACAGTAGACATTTGCCCAGTCCAAAAACAAAATGAAACAAGATGAATGCAGTTGCATATCATGATATGGCAAAGACACATAGAAAGAACATAGCAACACATAACAACATAGAAAATACATACTTTTACATACAAATACATACAACATACTTTTAAACATACTAACCCCGCCAGTAGGTGGCGGTAAGTCACTTAATGAGTGAGTCATTATTGAGTCATTCATTCAACCGTTCACTGAATCATTCAGTAAAAAACACTGCTGTGTGTTGCTTGGAGATTGCGCAATACTTCTGCTGTGATCTTTGTTTGGAACTATTTTAGTTGGTGAAACAGAACAAAACAGTCAATATTGTGTCTAAAATGTAAGTGACTTAATTATGTGACTACTTAACTACTTGTTTATTTAACTAAAATCAATGTAACATTTGCAATCGTGAGAATATTCGGCAATTAGCTCCCTTGTCATGGTATGTTGCTTAACTACATCATGTTATAAATAAAAAAAAACTCAACATTCTGAATTTTTACCTCTGTATGTTTCTTCTGTGAGTTTCTTTATGTGTCCCGTTCAGCTCTTTTGCTCATTTCATACAGTCATTTAATTTGATTTCTCCATAAATGTCTCTTACAAAGAAACAGGCAGTGCGAGCCTAAACAGCGCGACCTTGATGCCAGAAACACAATATCCATTATCAAATCGCTGTTTACGTTAAATGTAATAAAATCAGAAGAATCATTCTTGTGTTTCGATGCTTCACTGTTTTTTTTTTGTTTTTTTTGTCACAAAGGCTATTTGTCCGGTCGGGCAAGTAAAATTCTCAAGCCGTTTTTCAGTAAACTTCATTTTAAACTATCTAGGAAGCTGGTCAGTTAACTGTAGCATGCAGTAACTGCAGCGGGGGGGAAATCTGTCTGTCTAATGATTGTAAACAGTCACAGGTCTGTCAGACTGGAAAAATTTTTGTGGAATTGGGACCGAAAATATTTAAGACCCATCGAATCTGAATTTAAGACATTTTAAGAACTTGCGGCCACCCTGCTAAAGTAATAAATAAATAACTTAAAATAACAAAAACACTTTCTAAAAGTAAATTATATATATACATATAAATAATATTATATTACTTAATATGAATATTAATAATAAAAACAACAAAAATAAAACAAAAAAGGTTAAATGTATTATAATATTTTATATAAATATATTATTTAATATGAATATGATTAACCATTTAAGTAACAACAAAATACTTCTAAAAAATAAATATATCGTATATATAAATTGTATATAAATATAAAAATAATATTATCTCAATTAAGCTGACAATATACTTGAAAACAAAAGATGGCTTAAAAAAGAGAGAAAACACCCTATTTTACATCTGCCTGCATCCAAAACAGTGACATCCATCAGTAAAGGGACAGTGCACTCAAAAATGTTGCAGGTTTTATAATATAATATTATTTTATATTAATGTTAGTAATAATTCTGAAATAAAAACAAATAAAACAAATAATACAAGTAAATACATAGATATGCACACAGGTGTAAAAGTGGAATAAATGAGTGATTTACACCAAATGAGTTTCCACTGGCTTTCTGCATAATGTCATGTCAACAAACTCTAACAGAGTAAAGCGAGAGAGTGAGGATCGGCTGACACACTCCACACAACAGGGCTGTGAGACTTATAACAGCAGCCACAACAATGAGCAAAGGGCTCTTTTAACGAGTGCTCAGTGACGCTATTCAACGAGATGATGTCAAGTCGCTTCTTCACCATTAGCTGAAACTTTCTTAAAGGAATCATTCATCCAATAATGAAACTCTGTCATCATTTACTCAGCCAAAAATTGCATGGGCACTGATGGAAAACAGGGAGTAACAAGGAGTCAAGACAACCCTCTACATTGCGAGTAAATCACTCACATATGCGACTAAATCTTCACTCTAGGCAAACACTCTGACTGAGCGCTTCAGAGTTTTGCTCTCCGTCAAGCGATCTGTGCTATTTTTCAGTTCATCTCAACGGATGCGTGTAAAGTGCATAGTGTAAAGCTCTAGTGTAAAACTGCACAACTCACTGTCGCTTTGGTGAGAGCAGAGATAGCAAGAGAGAATCTTACATAAATGCAGAATTGACGTGCTACATGTAAGCAATATTCTTTGTTGTATTTTCCTGTCAAAATAACTGAGTTCCTTTGGATTTTTTCAGCTTTTTAGAACTGCTGGGTTTTCCGGTAGTGGGCGGAACTAATGCGCAAACGGTAATCTCATTGGCTAGCGCTCACCTATTATCGTCCCTGTTTTGATTTCAGCGAATCAGTTCGAGTGAACGCACACAACTTGATTAATATTCATGAATCCAGCAGCTCGTTAATCCTTAGTGCGTTTTATACTTTTCTTATTATTATTATTATCGTCTCATATTATTATTATTATTATCATCGTCTTATCAGAATTATTGTCAGTTTTTTTCCCCATTTTTTTAACAGAAACACTGAATGACCAAAAAAGCACCACCACCAGTCCTAAATTCAGTTAAAATGTCTATGCATTCATACATGGTTACTAAGTTTTAATTCTAATTACTAAAGTTCTATCATTAAATAATACTTGATTATCAAAATGTCATTTAATGCTTGACTGACTGATGTTAAGAATGTACTTTCAGATATTTAAAAAGCTGTACCATTTTACAAACATATACAGTATATATACAGCATATTACAGAGTATATATATATACAGGGCTCTAGACTCATTCTTCCCACTGGTCGCACTTGTGCGACTAACTTTCTCAGTTGGTCGCACGATCACATCATTTGGTCGCAAGTTATTTATTTATTTATTTTATTATTATTTTTTGATTCAACATTTGATTAATCAATGCATGCTGATGAACTTTTATCATAGTTTATAGTTATATGGTAACGAAAGTGTTCAACCTGTTCTTTTTCATCAGTATTATTTGTGATTTAAATTTTGTGAACAGGAATTCCTTTTTTTGCTTTCACTTTCAAATTCGCGATCTTGGTGTCACACTTTACAAGAAAAGATAATTGTCTGTTTTGCTTATATCTATACACCTTTCATTTTTTAAGACTAAAACAAAAGATGGATTCATTGTTATTCTTAATTAAAAAGCACAACAACAATAAAACAGTACGTTACAATGACAAACTAGCTTACATAACATTTATTAACAAAAACGAATAAGACGAGGCATGGCATAGGACACATCACATGCTGTATTATATAAGACTAATAAATTACAGAATGTTTAGCAAACACTGATGAATCAAATAATAATAATAATAATAATATTAAAAAATTAAGGAAAGCCTCCATAGCGTAACGTGAGGTAAACAGCAAAGATAACAAGCTTTTCAAAATGAAAACAAAAAGAAAAGTAAAACTAAACTGTCTGCCACTGACAGGACTTCCATGTTTTTTTCTACAAGAATACCAACATGTTCACCTTCTCTGGTTTAAGAAGCGGTCTTTTACTTTAGTTTTAAAACCAAATCCTCCGTTGCGCTCTGTCCACGGTGCGCACCTTTGCGCTCGTGCTGACGCAGTGAGTATAAACCAGGCTCTACACCTGAAGCGCTCGCACTGAAAGCGCCTCTCTTCACGTGAGTGAGCCTAGTATATCAGTCTGGCGAGTAAACTAAAAAAAATTTACTAGCCAATGGCGATTCAATTGCCAAGGTGTCTGTAGAGGGTTGCAAGACTTCCAAAACCTGCAACGTTTTTGAGAGCACTGTCCCTTTAAATACTGAAGGACATCATTATGTTTTGGATGCAGGCAGATATAAAATAGGGTGTTTTCTCTAGTACTATAAGCCGTCTTTTGTTTTCAAGTATATTGCCGTCAGCTTAATTGAGATCCTCATTGTTTTTGTGACAGACAAACACTGCTCTGAAATGCTAAATTATATAATCTGCTACTTATGTAACAAAAAACAAATTGCCCCCTTAAAAAGCTTGAAAGCCACTTCCCCGACACTGGCGCACAGATCGGCCACATCACAAGGTTTCAGGCTGTGTCTGTGCTAGTATGCATACTATGAGTCAGTGCTCCACAAAGCTGGACTTTCCTCCTGCACCACCAACACTTCCACTACGAAGAAAACACAGCTGAAGACGCAGGAGATCCGTCCGACTGATGCGAAAAACACAATTAAAACACACAAAACGTGCGGCAAAGCTTTGAGTTTGGAGCTTTAGAGTGATTGAAGCCAAAAGATGACGCACGCAGAAGTTAAATGACTTTAGCGCGCGTGTCTCTGCTATGCGGGTGAAGTCACTGCCATGTCATTCAGCATCTGAAACTCCCTGGAACGAGACACACATTCCTAACTACACCTTCGTGAGCTCACACACTGTACGAACACTATGTTACACAACAGCTGAAGAGTGTGGAAAAGTATCTTTATGCTTCTTCTCGTTCAGTGAAACATTTCAGAGCTTCTTCGTTTACTTTACTTGATTTACAGGACTATACTTGAAGTACTCAGAATTTTACTTCCAACTGAGTCATCAGCAAAATATTACAGTCCGGTACGATGAGTAAAAATGCATTTGGTTTATGTATCATCAAGCTAGTAATTACAATAGCATGCCTTGATCACTTTTTTCATTTAATAAAAGCCAATAATCAAGTGTGAATCCTCAAACATTCATGCTGTTTCATATCTATTAATGACTGACCATATTTTAGGTTAATTACAAAATCCTGTTTAGGAAACATCCAGTAGGGGAATTTTTTTAAATAACCTGAGATGGATACTTGTGTTTCCCTGAAACTCTTGAACACCTTTTGTCCTGCTGTTATTTTACTTCTACATTTTGGGTGAATGTTTTTAAATGGTATTCAGTGAAAATGAATAATACTCATCCCTTTCTTTTAGAAGATGGGCTGTTTTTAAAGAATCTTTTGAATGCACAGTTTTCTGAGTGTGTGAATATGGTAATTTTGGTGAGTAAATGTCATATTCTGGTTTTGTATTGCATTCGTTCTTTTATAGGTCGCTTTGAATAAAAGCTAAAAGCTTATGCTAAATGCATAAATGTAAATGTAAATATTCACACATGTAAATGGAAGAAACGTAAACTTAATTTACTTTATTTCTTCATGATGAAATTTTAAAGTTTCGAATACTTAAAAAAAATAATAAATAATAAAATAAAAGGAGGAAAATGTATGCTCCTCTTTGGCAAAAAAATTACTATTTTAGTGCTTCAGTCCTGATTTACATTTTTACTAAAGTCATGAGTTTGTTCCATTTTTTAAGTGTGCCCTATGAAGTTGGTATGTCAACCTGTAAATCTGTTCTTCAACATTAAAGTTTTTCATGTTTGTTTCTTGTGAATTACACCGAACACAACATGTTTAACAACAGTAAATAAGCACAAAATTAAGTATGCACAAACATCTGGGATAAGTTTAAAGATGGGAAAGACACTTTGCAGGATTTGCAGAATGCTCTGCAGTGAATGGGTGTCGTCAGAATGAGAGTCCAAACAGCTGATAAAAACATCTCAATAATTCACAGCACTCCAGTCCATCAGTTAATGTTTTGACTTGTAAACGCTGCTTGATCTGTGCAGATTTCTCTCCTGATTCAGACCAGAACACTTTTTGACTGGAGGAAGCGTTATTATGGACTCGTATTTTAGTTAAAAATGTCTTGATGGATTTGTTTCAGCTTTTGGCTTCTCAAGATGTTAACTGATGGACTGGAGTGCTGTGGATTACTGCGATGTTTTTATCAGCTGTTTGGACTCTAATTCTGACGGCACCCATTCACTGCAGAGGATCCACAGGTGAGTTAAATTTTTCCAAATCTGATGAAGAAACAAACTCATATACATTTTTGATTGCCTGAGGGTACGTTTTTCCATCAATTTTCATTTTTGGGTGAACTATTCCTTTAAATGTGTTCCGCTCTTCATCCTCAACACCTCAACAACTCGGTCTCCAAGACTGATATTCTCCACCCATGAACTACGAGGCAGGTCCTGGCACCACGTTGGGCGGCATTAAACCAAGTGAGGTTATGTAACGGGAGCAGACTGCCAAGGGAGCAGCCGTACTAATGCTAGGCGAGCAGATATAGGTGCAGTCCACACACCCTGGCCTGGTTTCTAGGCTATATAACAATAAACATGCAGGTGGTGCAACTGGCTCCATGTAAACTCTGACGAGGTGGAAAAAACAGGGAGAGGTTTCTATGAAACACAGTTAGCTTTATAAAGTATTGTGAGAGCAGCCCACATTAAAAAATATGTCTGGCTCGAACACAAAGTCAAATGGCAACAAAAATAGCCACAAATAGAGCAAAAAATAAAATTTGGCACAGTGGGCAGCGAGTCTGCATCAGGTCATTTCCAGAATCCATTGCTTTCCTGTCCCTTCGAGACTATCCAAGCCTTAATCTTAAAAAAAAAGTTAAGTTATCAAACATCACATTACAATGCCTTTAATTAGTGATTTGACCACAATGATGAGGCTTAATAAATGAATCACAGCGATTCTTTCAATAAGCATTTCTGAGAATGATTCAAGGTGTGCGTGTTCTGGTCTTTAGTGCACATGAATTATGAAAATCCATGTTTACGTGCCAAATGATGACATATCTGTACTTTACAACATTAACAACTAATGCAAACACAATACAAAATATATACAAACATACATATAAAAATAATACACAAAATCATTTCAATCACATCTATTTCACTGTATGGAAACAATCCTAAGAGGACAAAAGCATGTTTCTTGTGTACAGTCTTGTGTTGACGTCACTGCTAAATAAACTCAAAGTGAAAAAGGCCTGAAGCCCCTCGAGACCCTCTATGATGAATAAATAAACAGATACACATAAAACACCCCTCAAAGAACTCATTACATCTATATGAGTCAAAGCATCAAGTTAAAAAAAAATATATATTGCACAAAACCAAACCAGCAGTGAGTTATGTAAATACATTTATCACGAACCAAGAATCGGTATTACACTGTACACAATAAAACAATAAATTTTTTGCATAATCACATGGTATTGACTGTAGTTATGACTTTTATTGCTTTATTATAATGCATACAATAAAGCAATAACATCATAAAACATTCACTTGTATAATAAACTTATGAACTTACAGTAGAAAAAAATATAATATCAATATAACAATCCATAAATCTAAATGAGATTATTGTGTTATGTTTTTGGAATTATTTCAGTCTATTCAAACAGGGATCTCACATCTTTTTCAAGATGTCTGTTATAACTGCAAAAAAAAAAAAAAAATCATTTTATAAAGATTACACTCTCAAAGACAAATTACATCTGAACTGAAATAGATTAAAAAAATATTAACTAGGACAATTTTAACATTTCAATTTATGTCATTTCCAAGTTTTAACGAATGTGGGACCTTAATAATAAGTGCTCTAAGCGGTCAAAGCGGTGTTTAATATCACACTTGTCAGCATTATATAGTGTATTTTTGTTTTTAACGATGAAGTACAGAAACCGCGCGTAACTTACAGCTCGGCTGTGTCTCAACGCCTAGCGAGCTGCCTATGTAGACTGCATTTTTGAGCATCATCGGCGCGTTTTGAACGGTTCCCCAAAACTCTTACCTATTCAGAACACAATTTTACACTTATCCCGACTGAAACGTTCTGTACGCGTCACAAATGTTGTCTAGGTAGGAAATTCACTATATATTTGAAACACAGCCGTTTCTGTCAGTAAGCAGCTAACGTTAACGTTCTGCTAACCGTGTTAGCTCAACTCAACAGCTCTAAATACGACCCAGATAGCTGATAAATCAGTCATATACATATCCATACGCTACAATAAGAATAATTTTGATAAAATCGATTATCCTATTATAAGAACATTTTAGCCGTTTCTTGACGGGAAACTCACCCTCGAGCAGGCGCTGAATGATGCTGTCTATGTTGAGTTTGTCGATGTCAGCCATGACTAGCCGAATAAAACAAACAGCGCCGCTCAAAACACACCAGACACGACAAATAAAACTATTTCGATTAAAAATAAACAGATTTGTCACAGGAAACTCTAAAGAAAAGATTTCAGATCTAAGCTTGGAGCGTGCTGCGGCGGAGGCACACCGGCTCTGCGGAAGGATACTCGCGTTCAGTACAGCAGCTGGAAACCGGCGCGCGGATGAATACAACACAGCTGCACGAATGAGGAAAAATAGGGCGGAGGAAATGGGAGGGAGCGCAGCTGAATTTCACAATAATGTGTGACGCTGAATGTTAATTGAACACTTTTTAGCTATTTAATATTTATATGTATTTATTAAAAATGGTTTTTTTACATGTTAATATTATTTTAATGACAACATCCTCCCTCAGTGCTCATTGCAGTAATGCAA
The DNA here is from genome assembly GCA_039654775.1 of Spinibarbus caldwelli. NCBI lineage: Eukaryota > Metazoa > Chordata > Actinopteri > Cypriniformes > Cyprinidae > Spinibarbus > Spinibarbus caldwelli. Next base: position 2,367,873 of record CM077222.1, on the reverse strand, counting down.
AAAGGAATTAGGCTAATTTATTTCATACATTGTAAAATATTTAAGCATCGTGCATTTAATTTTTGCCGATTTAGATTTTAAAATCCCAGTATTTTTACGGTAATGAAGTACGTTTATATAGCTGAGGGAACATGTTGACAGATGTTCAGCATCATATTTCATAATTTCTTCTTGGAGGAAATGATGTTTTCTTAAGATGTTTCACCAGCATCCTGATCTCACATCAGGTTGCACAAAGAACATTGACAGGGTGTGTCTGAATAAACCACATCAAAACAGTAGGTCTAACAATTCTCTTCATTTTATCTGCATCACAACAAACAACTTGGCTACTTTTTATTGATCGTATAATTTTTTCTTTTCATTATGAGTGAATTAACTAATTCCAGATGGAAAACATTGCAGATGGATTCAAATACATGTATTTTACCAAAATAATAATAATAATAATAAAATCAAATAAAATATATTAAAAAAATGATATGTGTCAGATATCAATTAATAATATAAAATAGTGTTTCTGTAAATAGTCCATATGCTATGTGGATGACAGCAGGGTTATTATTGTTAACTAAAACTAAAACCATGTTACTTAAAATAAAATAAACATTGCATGAAAAAAACAAACAAATGTTAACTGAAATAAAATAAAAATTAAGCTTATTTAATCAGTTTAACTTGAAGTACTAAAATAACTAAAACTTAAATTAAAAAATAATAAAAACTATATAGAGATATTTAAAATAATAAAATAACAAACTTTAAATGAAAATAAAATATAGAATAAAAAAGTAATTCAAAATATAAAGAAAAACTAGCATTGACTATAAATGACACTAAAATAACATTGATGAGAACATGTTTATGGGCAATTCACATTGAAAATGCAAAGTATTATTTAATACTAAACAGGTCTTAAATTATTATTATTTCTTAAATTATGACACTTAAATGCTGGATGTGATGGAGGATGATGTCACTGTCACTTTAATGACAGTAAAATGTTTTATGCACATTTTGCAAATACACCATGCTTCAACAGTAAAACTCCACAAACACAGCAGTGTGATGAAATCAGTCAGTCGGCCGTCGTTTCTTCAGCTCTTCTTCTTTCATGCAGGTGTTCTGGAGCTTCAGAAGCTTTAAAATAGACTGAGAAACAGGAGCTCCTGGCCCATAATCCTCTGCTGGCCAGCTCCAGTCTGTTACCAACAATACCAGCCCATCCAGACCCTGGATTAACAACTGACACACAATGACTAGAAGAGGAGCACTTAAAACACAGGGATTCTTGAGTTACATGTTTATGTGTGTGTTTAATACAACAGCAAACACCACTAACACAACACACTCATCTTTGGCAGTCATGACCCGAGATGATCAACATCCCGTCAGACATAGTATGGCAAGCTGTTTTAACATTCACTCCTTAAAACATACTGGTATTCATGCTTCTAGTACTTTTTAATTTTTATTAGCTACTAGTATTTATAACATGAAATACTAGTACTTCATTTATTAACTACTAGTGCTTGTTCTTTAGCAATGCTTATTATTTAGGCATTAGTAACTTGTTAAAGATACTGGTACTTATTCATTAGATATTAGTTCTTATTTGTTACAAACTAGTAGTTATTCTAATAGTGACTAGTGTCTTTTTAAATATTACTAGGAAGGATTCATTAGATACCAGTACTTGTTTATTAAATACTATAACTTTTTGTTAGATACTAGTACCTATTTAATAAATACTAGGAGTTATTCATTAGGTACTAGTATTTATTTACTAGACAGTAGTATCTTTTGTACTTGTTACTATAACAATTCTTATCTATTAGTCACAACTGCTTTTTACTCATCTTCTGTTATGACTAGTCAGAATGGCCACATTCAGAATTACAAGTACTAGTATCTAATAAATGTGTACTAGTATTGAATATTGAGTATCTATATGAATACGTTCCAGTATTTAATAGGTATGAGTATCTAATGATCAAGTATTACTGAATGAGTACTAGTATCTACTAAATAAATATTGTCTAGTAGTGAATAAGTACTAGTATATAACAAATAAGTACTAGTGCCTATTAAATAGTTACTAGTATCTAATATAAAGTACTAGTATCTATTGAAAAGGTACTGTTGTCTAATAAATAAGTACTAGTGTCTATTTAATAGGTTCTAGTATCTAATTAATGACTACCAGTATCTAATAAATAAGAACTAGTATATAATGGATCAGCAGGCCTACTAGCATTTTTAAAAATGCACTAGTACCTAAAGAATATGCACTAGTAGCCAACAAATAGGCTAAGTGATGGAATATATACTAGCTAAAAAGTAAGTACTAGCAGCATGAAAATAGATACTAGTAGGTTTTAAGGATTAAATGTTAAACGGCTTGCCATAGCCGGACATCAGACACCCGGAGGTTTCCGTGAAAGCGCTCGATCAGACAGCTCTGCTCATTGTCTCGGGCTGCTGCATTAAGACTGTATTAGATTACAGGCTGCACACAGAAATAACAGCACAGGCTTTGACTTTATCCCAGCAGAAAATAAAAGTACTGCCACCTGTTCTGAGAGTCACTGAGGGATAGAAAACACCCGCGCAAACATACAGCCAAAATTCAGTGACTGATAGAATGATATTGCCTGAAATGAATCTGTTATTAAGAACCTCTTTAACTACGGCTCTTCCTTGTTTCTAAATTTCTAAATTACCTAAAATGTTCAAGTTTGGCTGTGTTTTCATGTTAACATATTCTAAAGTCCCCATTTTTGTATGCATTTTTGCGTCGCCATTCTCTGTAGATCCCGCCTTCTCGCAGGCCACGATTGGTCGATTATGTGCAATGCCTGCAAGCTATTGGTCAAACTACTTTTCAGTCATTACCTTCAGCAAGCATGAAAACAACTGGAAAACAAAACCAAATCCCGGACATTTTAGGCTATTTAGAAATCCCAGACCGGATATATACTGGAAAAAGCATTTGTATGCATGGTCACCAAAAAGTAAATTTAAAAATTGATCTGTTAAAAATGAATCCCTTTTAGTATAATTTGTACAAACATTCACCTTCAGCTCATGTTTTTAGCTATGAAATCTTCACTAAATTTTATAGAATAACGATATAATGAAATTGTTAGTCATATTTCCAGATGAACACTTACTGGACTGAAGCAGCTCAGCTTTACTTGATTCTCCATCAATCATTTGTTAGAAAAATCAGTGCGTCTCAAATCTGATCATCAGGATCTTTTGAGGAGCGTTTGTTTCCAGAAGCTTTACTTTCACTGTTCCTCAGTGAGCCTCCAAAACATCTCACATCTTCTGAGGAGCGTTTATTTCTTCATCTCTCAATCAGCATTGGATTATATGTTTGGATCATTTCAATCCCATCTTACTGGGACATATTATTGGAGATATAGAGTGACCACTGATATTTAGATCATTTTATGTCAGTATCTGCTCTACTGTTATAAAGATCTCACTGATTTATATTACAGGCAGCAGAATTTCATCATATAAATATCAACATCTGCAACAAATTGCATAATTTTGCTCAGTTTGAGTTTTTGAATAAAATAGAACAGTTTTTTTCCTCCATATTCTCACTGTATCAGACTATATGAGCCATAAAAGCCTGATGATAGTCAACAAAAAACACATATGGTGTCAATGTAATTTTCAAATCAAATTATTTCCTTGTGTCTCTCTTCCTTTTCACACAAGAAAATCATTTGCACTCAAATCAGTATTTCATATGAATATATTTATTTACCAATTACATTATTTTTTGTAAGTAAAGTCTGACAGGTTTCATGCCAAAGGTGCAAACATCAACACTACATAATCATACGTTAAAAAATCAGAACATTCTTGTTTCAATAACTACATCCGTTTCAAGCCTGTCAATCATAAACAAGTGGGCGGATACAAACACACAGGGAGCGCTGTGATTGGCTGAGGAGCGAGTGAACTATTCCTGGTCCTTCTCCTCTCCGTGAGTGATGATGTGGACCAGATTGCGGTAGTCCAGGTTTCCCACAGCGTCTGGAGGGAACGCGCTGAACATCTGCTCCATCTGAAACAACACGCAGTCAGTGGTCCTGATACTGTATCCACGGCAACCATCAACCATCAAGCATCATAGTACATGTGCCTCACCTCCTCAGCAGAAAACCGGTCTGCCTGCGTGGTCAACATCTCAGTAACACTGGAGAGACACATCAAGAAGATTCATAAACATAATGCATTTAAAAATAACATAATGCATAAACATAATGCATTTTAAAAAATGTTATTTTATGTATATATATGTATGTGTGTGTGTGTGTGTGTGTGTGTGTGTGTGTGCACACGTGCGTGTGTGTATATATATATATATATATAGTATATTATAATATATAATGTTATTATTGCATTTTTACATATTATACATATTTACATATTATTTAGATATGATTTATTTCATATTTTAAATTCTTTGAATTTTCAAACTACACATAAACAACACTAAATCAAAAATTACATATTACAATGATATTATATATTATAAAAACTATATAAAATTATAAGTCTTAATTGAATATATTACTGTATGAAATTATAGGAACATAAAATTTACAGTATTAACTCCATCGGACTGAATGAAATTTATGAAACCTACATATTTATTTCCCACGAAACAACATCAAAACAACATAAATATACTCTGAAAAATGTTCAAACAAAATAAATTAATTTTACTTATTTTATTTCAGGCTTCGAATGTTCATTTAGTTTAAACAGAAGTACTACAATAACCTAACTAAAACTGAAATAAAAAAACTACATAGATATATTAGTACAAATGTAGTATAATAATTATCAAATATAATTATTACTATAAATACGTATAATTAATATTAATAAATATGACAACAACATAAAAATAAAACTTGTTAAATTCAAAATATTAACAGAAAATATAATAATCTATAAATGATACTAAAATAAAATGGATAAGAACATGAATATGGGTGATTTATAGTGAAAATCCAAAGTATTACTTAAAACTAAACACAGTAAATTTATTTTACTTTATTTTTACTTTACTTTCAAATGAAAAAAGTGATCAAGTTTTTGTGCGGCATTGCTTCATCAATAGACGAACTTATTCATGTTTAGCAACAAAATTCAGTTCCGAAAGTGTGTGAGATATAGGGAAAAGGCTAAATATATTTTACATACATTTTTGACATACATTTTGATTTTTGAATTTAAATTCATAGATCATTTAATGAAAAGTATTTTTGACACCTAATGGTGCTCCATACATATCCGAGTCAAAAAATGATCTGAACACAAAATGTGTAACCATTTTTTAAATGCTTATGTCTCAAAAAATAATTGTATTATCTGAAAAAAAATTAATGGTGTGTATTTTGAGGGTCTTAAAGCATTATATTTTTTTTATTTTTTTATTTTTCTGCATTTCTTCAGGGTCAAAACTGACCCAAATGCTGTCACGATACAACGGGGACACGGACGCCAGGAACGGAGAGACAAGGAATTCACAATACTAGAGTCCTTTTAATAATCCAAACAGGCGAGTACAAAATACAGGCAGGGAAGACACAGACGTAAGACGAGGGATGACGTTCAGTACTGGACAGGAAACACAGGGCAGAACACACTATATATACACAACGTAAACGAGATAATTAAACACAGCTGGAACATGATTAATAATGAAACAATAAAGACAGGAACAAGAAACAAACCAAATATGGGCATACAAGAGGAAGGGAAACACAAGACACAAGACAATTCTGACAAATGCGTTATGAGGGTTAATTTGTTTCTTAATACACATTCATGTACAGTATATTCATATGCATGTTATTCAAAAGACAAAACAATAATGGCCGAGTGTTTGTGTTTCTGAGCTAAAACAGCTCTGATAACACAGATCAAACACTGAACATCTTACTATTCCTTCTTCAGGATTCCCTTCCCCTCGGGATCGAACACTTTGAAGGCGTTGAGGATGGTTTCCTCTGGATCAGCTCCTGCAATCAAACAAACCTTCATCAAACTCTCTGATTCACAATAAAAGGCCTGAACAAAACATTACCATCTCCAGTTTGAAAAGTTCTATACAGGCAGCAACTTCATATCTCACCATTGGTTTTTAATGCAGTAAACTTGCTTTTCAATGTTCAAGATCATGCTAAAGTCTCATCTCTTGAAAACCTGCCTTTGAGTTTCTCTCCGAACATGGTGAGGAAGACGGTGAAGTTGATCGGACCCGACACCTCCTTCAACATGTCATCAATCTCCTCCTGCTTCACATTGACCCGGCCTGTTACAAGACAGAACAGGGGCATGATGGGAAATGTGATTCAATACACACACACACACACACACACACATATATATATATATGTGTGTGTGTGTGTGTGTGTGTATAAAATATATAGAAATATATATAAAATAAAAGTGGCTATATCAGAGTTTTTAAATCTGAGTTTTTACCCATATAGAAATGATTAAAGTTATTTCCTGTAATTCAGCTATTTAACTATTTTAAAACATATTTTTGTAAATTTAAAAACATAAAATAATAAAACAAATATTAATTAAATAAATTATTTAATTATATATAATTATTAATATAATTAAAATAAAATACGTAAAATATGAAATAAGTTTTTAATCCATATATATTAAAATGATTTTTAAAAAGTTATTTCCTGTCTGAATATTTTTTTTAAACTAAATAAAAATAATACTATACACACACACACACACACACACACACACACACACTTTACATATTTTAATTATGTATGTATGTGTGTACACACACACACACATAATATAGTAATTAATCTGATTAAAATAAAATATGTAAAATGTAAAATAAGTATATGAAATATTTAAGAATAACCTGAAACACATACTGTGTGTGTGTGTGTATACACACATGCACACACATATAATATTGTATTAATAAATCCTAGAGTCCTAGAGTATTAAAAGAGATTGAATTAATCTATCCACCTTATTCTTCCTGTAAGAGTGGTTGTGTCCATTTGTAAATTCTATGTGTCTGGCTTCCGGTGTCATCCACGTCCAGCTATTTTTAGCTGTACAAAACCGCTTGTTTTGCTGCTTGATATTGCAAATTGGTGTGACTTACCGTATTATTTTAATGTATTATCTTAATTATGAACACACTGGTTTCTAGTGCAAACAGTTTTACCGTTTACTGCACTTTGTTTTTCCTCTCGTTATTTCTTACAGCAGCTACTGAACCGGAATTCTCACACATTCACAGAAAACGGCTTACTTACACGTTGAACAATAAGGTGGAAAAACTCAAATATTTGAAGAAAAAAAAACAAACACAAGATGATCACAGGCCCAGTGAAGAATCTGTTAACAAACTTTGCACATTTCACATGTTTATTTTCTTATGATCTCATTTGTCTTATGAAGGAAAAACCTGCCAAACCAACCTAGAGCTGCAAATGTGTCCCTCAGGTCATTCTTGTCAATGAATCCATCTCTGTTCTGGTCCATGATGGTAAATGCCTGCAAATAAACCCAGAGGAACACGTCACTGCTCAGAGGCTCTCTGTCAAACTCCAGTGTTGTCTGAGATGTCACAGAGGCTCAGATCTTTATTGATCTGAGGAGAAGCGTTTGAGATCTCGGCTACTGTCCTCCACAGAGCCTGGCAGATAGACAGTGCCACACATGTGCCAGTTATCCTGACAGAATTCAGTGAATCCAGTATGTTAAGGAGCATCTCTATAAATACATATATCAGCCCTCAATAGGGATCAGACGGGACCATCAGATTCCACAGGAGCTTTACAGAAACACACAAACAATAGCAGCTGTGCTCTTCTGCTCATCCCAAAACAAAAATACTGCCATCATTAATGTCCAAATTTAAAATGCATCTACAATTATATTCACTTTTGCATATTTAAATTTGGATTAAAAAATAACTCAAAGCTGTTTGGACTGGATGTGAGAAATTAGCTGTTTGGTGTCACTGAAAAAGTCTTTTTGTTTGTTTGTTTCAATCTGAGGTTTTTGTTTAAATGAGTCCTGTTTGAGAAGAGAGAGTAAAAATAAATAAATATTTAAATATACGCAATCTATCACATATAATCTATTTAAAATTCCTTTTATACATTTATACTAATATATCTATGATATCATATATTTCATTCTTTAAAAATATTTAAATTATATAAAATTAAACAATCCTATATATATGCAATCTATACTTTAAAAATCTTTTAAAATATTATCTAAATTATATAAAATATAACTACTGTGTGTGTGTGTGTGTGTGTGTGTGTGTGTAGTTTTATTTTATATCATTTTGATTTTGATCTGCCATTTTACAGTTTTATATAAAACATGTTTTGAAAAAAATCTTTCAAAAATTTGGATTATATAAAATTACATTTTACGATATATATTGTTATTATTTATAATCTATATATTTTTAAAAAAAATCTAATTCTAATAGGCCTATAAAATTTCTAATATTCTAATATAATTCTATAGAAAATGTATATATGATTTTATATATGTGAATAACAACATAAATTTGGGTCTGTTCCTCACACAAACCATCATAAGACAGAGGTCACGAAATTTCATATTATGAAACTTTTATGTGCTAATTTTTTTGGTGTTTTTGTAGTCTGACAGCCACAGGTTTGGAAGCACATGATGGTGAGTAAATGATGACAGAATATTAATTTGGATGAACTATTCCTGTAAGGATGCTGGTTAAGGTGGGACAGAGACAGACATGAAGGAACGTGATCAGACCTCCTTGAACTCCTGGATCTGAGCTTGTTCAAACATAGAGAAGACGTTGGAGTTCGCTCCTTCAGCCGCCCTCTTCTTTGCTTTCTTTGGTGCCTGAAAAACACAACTCGAGCAGTTTCCTAAAGAACTAGTTTTTGCCTTCTCATTCAAACTTTAGTATGAAAAGCTGCTTTAAAGTTTGATTCACTTCCACGAATCAGCTCAAACTCTGAATGAATAAATTAAAAACACAGATTCAGAGATTCATTTGAAGCATCAAAAAAAATTGCATGACACAGTTAGCATGTTAATATGAAAAAAATGGTCCATATTGACTTTTCACAAGTGTTTTACAAATATTTAGAATTACAAATTGCTTTGTGTTGAATTTTAAGATTAAAGTAAATGCAGGCCTAAATAAATTTAACAGAAAATATACTGGTGATTTTCTGCCAGGACACACTGATAGAAATTTAATGTAGAAATAATTTTCACTTAGGAATTGCTAGTAAATTTCACGATTAATTACAACGAAATGGCAATTAACAATAAATTAAACATGAAATTTTGAAGAAGAAAGACTGAAATAGTTTTTTTTTTTTTTTTTGTGCTCCAGTAATGTTTTATTTACAATTTTGAAATTATAATTTTATTTTACTTATATTTTTGCATTTTTCATAACATTAATTTTAGCAAAAAAAAAACCATGTAGCTTAATATTGCTGTTTGTTATATATTTTTACATTGGAGCATAAAATAAGAATGATTAAATATAATTATTATTTGTATTAATTTAGGTGGAAAAAACAGTGGGATAATCTACCTTGATTATTTTAATTAGATTTTCATTGCTTCAGTTCTTATATTAAATATTTTAAAAAGATTAATGCACCAAATGAGGTGCTAACAATTAAATGAACTCAATATTAAACTAAAAATTTACTCAAAATTCACTAGAACATTTTGAAAAAAAAAAAAAAAGCAATTAGGACTATGGATATTATGGAAAATAATTTTATTTTGGAAATTACACAAAATGGTCAAATATCATCTCAAAATGGTCCAGCCGATTAATGGCGCTGGCCGATATATCGGTCGATCTCTAATTGAAATCTGGCTCAATCAAGCATCTCTAAATCCCGGTGAAGCCGGCGTTACTCACCATGAGCGCTGCTGGACAGAGGAGAATCTCAGGAGATCCCGAGTGCAGCCGGACAATGGGGCGCGGAGGAACTGCCTTTTGTAGATTAGCCGTGCTGTTGTCTACTGGCCGATATAAATAACACATGCCCTGTTTAGGAAGTGACAGGTAGATGATGATCCCTCAGACACAGACACACACGGCTCAAGGTCCGTTGTGATGTGGTTTAGAATGACAGGACGAATGGAAGAAGCGTTCAGCTGTTTGGTGATGCACCTCTCTTCCTCTGGAGGTTATTTCAGGGTTTGTATCAGAGCTCAGGAAAGTTAAAGTAGCCTGTGGATGATCATACATAGCATTCGTGCGATTTCTACATTTGTTCCATTTTCTGCATTCTTTCAGAAATTCATCTAGCCATTGAGCATCATTTAGAATTGAATTTAAAATGCCCCTTAAACTCCTATTTTCATTAACTTGCATTGTGCTGGTATTTATGGAAACTGGTCACGGAATTAAATAGGGCTATAAAAGGTTTTGCATCTCACGATTCGGACTTCGTTTCTAACGATTCTGAGATCATTTAAATGTAGAATTCAGACTTTTTCTCGCAATTCCGAGCTTACCTCTTGCAAATGTTTTTTTTTTTTAATTCCGAAGATAATTGCAACATTTTATTTCACAATTCTGACTTTTTTCTAGCAGTTCTCTGAAAAAAAGAACAGAACTGAGAGATACAAATTCAGAATCCTGATGGGTTTTTTCTTCACATTTAGCTACGAGTTTACATATCGCAATTCTGTTTTTTGTTTCCACCAGAATAAAAAATAAAACGGTAATTTGCGACTTTATCTCTCACAATTCTGTGAGTTACAATTCTTATCTTACAATTCTCAGAAAAAAGTCAGAACTGCGGGATATAAATTCAGAATTCAGATTCAGTTATAGCAATTCTGTTTTTTTCTACACAGAAAAAAAGGTCGTTTGTAATTTTTTATTTCACAATTAATTTTTTTTCTGCGCAATTCCAATTTTATTCACAATTCTCACAGTTAAGATCTCACAATTCCGACTTTTTCTCTCCCAATTCTAATATCTCACTATTCTGAGAAATTGTGAGAAAAAATATAAGAATTGTGAGATAAGAAGTCGCAATGAACTTTTAATTTTTTTAGGATGCGGAAAAGTATAGTTAATTACAATTTTTCGAATTAAAATGGCATGAAATTCAATTTTTTAATAACACAATTCATTTTTATGAATATGAATCACAAACAAGTTCAGAGCATATAGGTTGAATTTAATAAACTTGTAACCTGTAGACGCAGACGCGTTTATTTTTAAGATAAAATGACCATAAACATTTTAAAAGGGAATTAAAATGTCCATTGCAGGTAGCCAATAGTCTATAGCGTCCAAAACAGAATGTAAGTAAAGGCTAAGGTTTGGTGCAGGTAAGGGGCGGGTCCGACCGACGAACGAACGCGCTCCGCTCATGACGCGACGCGTGCTTCCTTCATCACCGAGAAACGGCTATGGCAAGCCGTTATAGCATTTAAAACATTTTTTTGACTATCCATAAATATAATTTTGGATAGTCACAATTGTAATTCCAGATATCTATATTGCAATTATGACTAGTCATAATACACATTCCAGATATCTACAATGCAATTACGACTAGTCATAATCTTCCATTGACTTCCATTAAAAAATATTTCCAGATATCTTCAAATGAGTTTTGACTAGTCGTAATTCCAATTCAAGATATCTTCAAATGAGTTTTGACTAGTCGTAATCCCAATTTGAGATATCTTTAAATATGATTCGACTAGTCAAAATACAATTAGAGATATCTCTAATTCAAAATTTTTAAAGATATCCGAAATACATTTGAAGATATCTGCAATTCCTTTATGACTAGTCAAATTACAATTGTAGATATCTTGAATTGGAATTTTGACTAGGCAAATCATATTTAAAGATATCTTCAATTGGAATTACGACTAGTCGAAACCCATTTAAAGATATCTGCAATTCAATTACGGATATCTCAATCAGATTTGTGACTAGGAAGAACTTATTTGGAGATATCTGCATTAAGCTTTGTGACTAGGCGAAATTGCAATGCAAATATCTCCAATTAACAATCTGACTAGTCAAAATTCCTTTAGAGATATCTACAATGTGCATGCAAATACACCTTTGTTGAGCCCCACCTTAAACATTTTATTTAACCAATCGTAGCTTGGAAACTGTTGTCATCTGCTGTTTTGTCTAAGAGTTGTATAATAAAGGTCCTGCGTCTCTGGGTGATTTTAAAGTGTTTTATACAGAAGTAATTGGAAAGTATGGAAATAAAAATGTTGCTAGAGCATGTGTAAAAGTGGTAGGCTATACAGAGAGGACTTAAATAGGCTTTTGTCCTGTTTTATATGGTAATGTTGAGACGTGTGTGCTGTGGATTAAATTTTGTTAGCCTTTCCAAATGAACACATGTATAAGCCTCGTGTCAGCCGCCGCAACATTTGATATAATGTTAAAAGAATCGGAGTGTCTATGTACACTAAGTGCAAATAGTTCGCCTTGTTGGCAGAGACTATTTACACTATCCGCTCACCAACGTGTGCTTGGGATTGTCAACACTGCAAAACGACGCTAAATCAGCATACGTTTGTTGATAGAGTAGCGGTTACAGCACGTGCATATTGACCCGAGTTCGCGACCACCTTTTGCCGAACATTTTTTCTCCCTTTTCAAATCTCATATCGTTTCGGAAAGGCATTTCTTTTCAATAAAAATTAAGGAAATAATACAAAAGTTGAAAAGAAATATTGGGTAGGGTTAGGGTAGGTGTAGGGAGGGCTTTATTGTCCTAATAAGGTGGCATCCATTTAAAAATTTGAATTCAAATTATAAATCACACTCAATACGTTATTATTGCCTACTGTTTTATAATGTACTACAATACTGAGGTGCAGATAATTGCCACTATTTGAAATAAGTAGTAGAAATAGCAGAAAATCTTGCTATTTTAACATAGTGTATATAGAATCTATAGCTATTTACACTTAGTGCAAATAGCCACTGCCATTTATTTATTATATATTTAGACATAATGAAAAACAATGGAATTATACAAAAAAAAAAATAGTAGTAGTAAATCAGATGCAGTCAAGAAAGGTGAAGGCTGATTTAATAAAAGTTTAACTGAAATTGATGACATACGTTACTTTGTGTATGAACTCAGGTTCACTGGTGTCATTATGGCAGCTTGTTTCACTGCAAAAGGGACCAAATTCTGTGTAATGTTCAATAAAGGCAGAAAACCACAAACTGCTCGTCTGAATTTATTTATTAGTTAGACATAATGAAAAATAATGGAATTATACAAAAAAAAACAAAAAAAAAACATGAAAAATAGTGCAAATAAATGCATTACGGACAAGAACAATCCCTCATAATCAGATGCAGTCAAAAAAGGTGAAGGCTGATTTTAAAAAAGATTACAATTTAATAAAAGTTTATATGGCATTGATGACATTTATTAGTATGTTACATTACGTTGTGTATGAATTCAGGTTCCCTTGTGTCATATGGCAGCTTGTTTCCACCATGGAATGAAAACTAAAGGTAATTTGCAGATTTTTATCTTACCATTCATTCTGACTTTTTTTCTCAGAATTTCGAGATATAAACAATGCGAGTTATAAATTTTATAATTGTGAGATAAAAAGTTGCTATTTATTCATTTATTTAGTTAGTTAGTTAGTTAGTTAGTTAGTTAGTTAGTGGCGGAAACGAGCTTCCATATGAAATAGCCCACAAGGTGGGAGTATTGTATTGTATTATAGCAAGAGATCCATGATGATGATATTCTGCTGTGTTCAGTGATCAGCGCCAATGTATTCTTTTAGGCAGCGGCTATTTGCACTAAGTGTAAATAGCAATTAAATTATATTTACACTAAGTGCAAATAGCAATAGATGCTATTTACACTAAGTGTAAATAGTAATTAGATTCTATTTACACTAAGTGCAAATAGCTATAGATTATATGTACACTATGTTAAAATAGCAAGATTTTCTGCTATTTCTACTACTTATTTCAAATAGTGGCAATTATCTGCACCTCAGTATTGTAGTACATTATAAAACAGTAGGCAATAATAACGTATTGAATGTAAATTATAATTAGAATTCAAATTTTTAAATGGATGCCACCTTGGGACAACAAAGCCCTCCTTACACCTATAACCCTACCCAATATTTCTTTTCAACTTTTGAATTATTTCCTTAATTTTTATCTTTCCGATACGATATGAGATTTGAAAAGGTAGAGAAAATGTTTGGCAAAAGGCGGACACGAACTCGGGTCGATCGCGTCAAAAAGCAGACACTGTAACCGCTACTCCACTAATCACATGTTGGTAACTGGATACTGTAACAAGGTGGCCTATTTGCACTTAGTGTAAATAGACACTCCGTAAATGAATTCAGAGGAGCAGTTTGCAGTTTTCTGACTTTATTGAACATTACACTACATTTGGTCCGTTTTGCAACATTTAAAATCACAGCGCTATACATACATGCACACTGGAGACCTTTTACCACATAAGGCTGCATCCAGATTTATTTAATAATCCATGAAGCACTTCATCCAGTATCTTATCTCTCCGTGACAACAAAAGCAGATTTTTATTATGTTTATTATTATTATGTTGTTAGCAGTCAGCAGAGTAGGCGGGGAGGAGCTGAGTAAATTTATTCTGACGTCACACAATGACAATTCGACTAGGAGCAATTGTAATTCAGATATCTTAAACTATAATTGTGACTAGTCGAAATTGAATTAGAGATATCTCTAATTACATTTGCGGATGTATGACGCGCTATTGAAGATATCTCTAAAGTCATTACAGATATCTTAAATTGAGTTTTGACTAGTCATAAAGTATTTAGAGATATCTCTAATTCGATTTCTTACTAGTGCAATTACAATTGCAGATATCTCTAATTGTCATTGTGACTAGTCGAATTATAATTATGACTATCCGAATTACAATTGTGACTATCTGAATTATATTTATGGATAGTCAAAACACAGTTTTAAATGCTAAAACGGCTTGCCATAAACGGCAACGCTTGCGTCCTGGACTTTCGAGGGAAACCGTCGCACATGCACAGAGAAGAAACGGCTCTCTGACTCGGTATTTAACGGTATTTAGCTCCAGGTGAGATTCATTCAACACCGCAGCGACCCTCCTCTCTCACACACACACTGATCTGAAGAGGAGGTGTTCATACGCCACAATATTTATATAATAAATTAACTACAATAGACAGAAAGACATACAGGTGCATCTCAATAAATTAGAATGTCATGGAAAAGTTTATTTCACTAACTCAACTCAAATTGTGAAACTTGTGTATTAAATAAATTCAGTGCACACAGACTGAAGTAGTTTAAGTCTTTGGTTCTTTTAATTGTGATGATTTTGGCTCACATTTAACAAAAAGCCACCAATTCACTATCTCAACAAATTAGAATACTTCATAAGACCAATAAAAAAAAATGTTTATTTTTAGTGAATTGTTGACCTTCTGGAAAGTATGTTCATTTACTGTATATGTACTCTACACTTGGTAGGGGCTCCTTTTGCTTTAATTACTGCCTCAATTCGGCGTGGCATGGAGGTGATCAGTCTGTGACACTGCTGAGGTGGTATGGAAGCCCAGGTTTCTTTGACAGTGGCCTTCAGCTCATCTGCATTGTTGGGTCTGGTGTCTCTCATCTTCCTCTTGACAATACCCCATAGATTCTCTATGGGGTTCAGGTCTGGTGAGTTTGCTGGCCAGTCAAGCACACCAACACCATGGTCATTTAACCAACTTTTGGTGCTTTTGGCAGTGCAGGTGCTAAGTCCTGCTGGAAAATGAAATCAGCATCTCCATAAAGCTTGTCAGCAGAAGGAAGCATGAAGTGCTCTAAAATGTTCTGGTAGATGGCTGCGTTGACTGTGGACTTCAGAAAACACAGTGGACCAACACCAGCAGATGAAATGGCAGCCCAATTCATCACTGACTGTGGAAACTTCACACTGGGCTTCAAGCAGCTTGGATTCTGTGCCTCTCCAGTCTTCCTCCAGACTCTGGGACCTTGATTTCCAAATGAAATGCAAAATTTACTTTTATCTGAAAAGAGGACTTTGGACCACTGAGCAACAGTCCAGTTTTTTTCTCCTTAGCCCAGGTAAGATGCTTCTGACATTGTTTCTGTTTCAGAAGTGGCTTGGTAGCCCTTTTCCTGAAGACGTCTGAGCGTGGTGACTCTTGTTCACTGACTCCAGCTTCAGTCCACTCCTTGTGAAGCTCTCCCAAGTGTTTGAATCAGCTTTGTTTGACAGTATTCTCAAGCTTGTGGTCATCCCTGTTGCTCGTGCACCTTTTCCTACCCCATTTCTTCCTTCCAGTCAACTTTTCACTTAATATGCTTTGATACAGCACTCTGTGAACAGCCAACCATTCAGTAATGACCTTCTTACCCTCTTTGCGAAGGGTGTCAATGATTGTCTTCTGGACAACTGTCAGATCAGCAGTCTTCCCCATGATTGTATAGGCTATTGTGTAAACATTTTGAAGGTTCAGGAAACCTTTGCAGGTGTTTTGAGTTGATTAGCTGATTGGCATGTCACCATATTCTAATTTGTTGAGATGAATTGGTGGGTTTTGTTAAATGTGAGCCAAAATCATCACAATTAAAAGAACCAAAGACTTAAACTACTTCAGTCTGTGTGCATTGAATTTATTTAATACACGAGTTTCACAATTTGATTTGAGTTAGTGAAATAAATGAACTTTTCCACGACATTCTAATTCATTGAGATGCACCTGTATATCTCAATCTCAATGATACTAAAATAACACTGATACAGTAGATAGACAGACAGACAGACAGGTAGATAGATAGATAGATAGATAGATAGATAGATAGATAGATAGATAGATAGATAGATAGATAGATAGACAGATAGACAGATAGATAGATAGATAGATAGATAGATAGATAGATAGATAGATAGATAAATAGACAGATAGATAGATAGATAGATAGATAGATAGATAGATAGATAGATAGATAAATAGACAGATAGATAGATAGATAGATAGATAGATAGATAGATAGATAGATAGATAGACAGACAGATAGATAGATAGATAGATAGATAGATAGATAGATAGATAGATAGATAGATAGATAGATAGATAGATCGTGTGAGGAGCCGCTCCAGCGGTAACGTTCACTGTCATTTCATCCTCATCTGCATGTATGCAATATACTTCAAGCCACATTTTTCATTGATTTATACTGCTTGTCTCACTGTAAAAAAAATGCAACTAAATATTTTCTACAAAACCTTTTGAGTCTCAAATACTAAAAAATGCTATTTTCTTGAAACTACATAAAAATCCTTGTCAGACCAACAAAGTAACCCCAAATGTTGTCCCAACTAGTCAAACACAGTTGTCCGAACAAAGAATTTCATATTGTTGAAATGTTAAGGCTTTGTGAGTTCCCAACATGCATTGCAGCATGAATAAATTATGCAGTTACTGTTATAGGATTATTGTTTTGCTGTTTGCTGACTTCATTTGAACTGTTTTGTTGTTGTTTCGTCATTATTGTTAGTTATTTGTGATAGTACTGTGATGTAAAGAGCTCATCTTTTAACATTTGTTGATTGCCACCGTTCTTGAGGATTGTGTGTCTAGTTTTGAGGCCTAGAGTAATATTCAACAATTTATATAGCTTAGTCTTGTAAAAAGTTATCCATTAAGGTTTCTATAACAATTCACTGTTTGTCATTTGTAAATAAACATAAAATTAATAATGTGGTGACTTTTTACACATTTTTTTTCATCAGGAAACAGAAAAAAATGAATTACCTCAGCGACAGTAATTGTTGTTTCAGTTGCTGTGAGAAGAATTTTTCTATTAGCAAAATAATACAATCATCATTGCATGAACAAGCAAATTTACATCGGCTAAAGCATCTTTACTGAGAAGAACTAAAAACTCATGTTGAGAGAACTCAAAAGTCTTTCCTTATTTTGTTATGTTTTCTCAACTATTTATTTTTTACAGTGCTGTTTGTGCAACTATAAAAATTAAAATATACTTCTTGTTGGCAGAATCATTGTTTCAAATTCAAACTGACTGTCTTTCTCTTGTGGAGATGTTTAGTGTAATGTTCATGTTTGCTAAAGAATAACCCGTCCTCTCGCTCAGTTCAGGTCTGTTATTGGTCATTGATCAGTTATCAATCCATGTGAGGTCTGCTTTTGGATTTTGAGGTGGACTGATGCGCATAATCTTCTTTGTTTAGAAGGAGAGATTGTTTTCCTGTAATAAAACATTTAAGCGCAAAACAAACTGTGAGAATATGTTTAAATATTAAAATATGCACATATTGCACATGCATGCACATATTAAAGTGGCTGTATTTTCATAATACGTGCTACACATAAAATATGCATATTTGAAACCAAAGCTTTTGTGCGTGTCAGATTGGTAACATTAATTTCTCAGTTCATATACAACTGATGAAATCCTGGTTATATTTAATAAAAGAGAGTTTTATTAAACAGTCTCAGGACCAGCAAAAACAGATGTGTCTCAAAATGATTTTTGTCAGTTTTATTACATTTCATGTAAATATAGTTTCATGCTGTTGTGGTTTAGTAATATAAAGCCACCGAGCAGCTGCTATGTTGTAAATGATCGGGTCTGTTTTCTGGGTCTTTCTTTATATTCCTGAAATCAATACTGTGTCCTGTGAGCTTCAAATCAATCATCAGGATCAATAAAACCAATAGAGACAATCAATACGTCATCTGTGACCCTCAAACATCCTCATTAAAACTGCTTACCAAAACAGATTTCAGAAGTAGTTCAGATTTCATATGCGTTTGAATTTAGCATGGGATCATAAACTGATGACGACATATTGGATATGAAAAATGAAATATTGAAATGATATATGAATTATGTTTGGAATGGAATACTGCACACTACTCGATAATAAAGTGAAACAGTATAACAAACATTAACAATAAAGAGTAGAACGTATCATTCACCAATGTATCATTCTATTGTTTATTGTTAATGTTTGCTGTTTCATGTTTTATATTATCATAACACAACCTCATTACATGACCTCAGTGCATACTATATACAGCATGAATATTAATATTCCTTTGGATTGCTGTGGCAAAAATAGTAATATTATGCTAGTATGCTGTTCTGAATTCAGAGTTGATCCATAAATTCATAAAATCACATCTGCAGTGTGAAATATTCATCTATACTTTATTTAACACTATTTTAAACTATATTTTGCTAATGTTTGTAGACATATAATAATTATATTTTATTATATATTTTATGAACTTTAATGGAGAGAGCAGTGATATTTTAGTATCATTGAGATATTATAGTTTTTGTTCATATTTTGACTTTTATTTTTCTGTTTTCATTTTTAATTTCAGTTAAAGTTTTAGTAATTTTGTTGTCTGTTTGTAATTTTATTGGCCTTTCTTTATGTCTATGTAGTTTTTATTGTAAGTACATCAAGTTAAACTAAACAAACGTGAGAAATGTTGCCTTTGCAACTAGTTGAAATAAAATAAGTTTAAAGTTTTTTACAATTAATTTTTTTATTTTATTTCATTAACATTTCATTTATTTTAAGTAATAAATGTTTTTATGGTTTTAGTTTACTATAATGGCACTGGCAGTGACTACATGGAATAATGGTACTTTTATAAATTAATTTGTCACAAAAAACTGGTGACCTAGAATGTGCACATTTGCATATGCATGCAGCTGAATGGATGTCTCCTCTGGATTGATTGATGGACTGACTGATTGATGGATTGATTGATTGATTGATTGATCTGGTCTCCTCCCCGTCAGCTGCTGCTATTGATCTATTGATGAATTGATGGAGCTTTGTTTGCAGGGGTATTGATTAGCTGTGTTTGTCCCTCCCCTCGTCTCTTCTCTTGTGTCTCGGCTCTGGTCTGATGTTAGTTTGCTGAAGCTCAGCGTCAGGAGCGTCTCTGCATGGAAATACATTAAAATCAAGAGCAGATCCACAAACTCATGGTAAGTGCTGCTTCAGTTTCATTCTGAGGTGTTTTGACACTGCATATGTCTGTCACTTTGATTACAGAGTCAGTTTCTAGGTACTTGTACAGTGTTAGTATTAGGGAAATGTGTATTTTAGATGCTGCCACAATTTATCAGCTTTTACCCTGTGTTTTAACCACTTTGTAGTTTCTGTGACACATTTTAAAGTACAAATATTGTTAGTATTTGCTTTGTCTGTCATGACATGATCATGTTCTCCAGCATGATTTGAGATGCTTCAAAGAGCATCTTGAGCTTCAGTGTAAAAATCTGAAGATTTGAACAAAGAGTCACATGATCAGTGACACTCATTTACTTACATTTGATTAGTCATATTTCTTATATCAATTTTTTTAAATGCTAAAAATGACTTTTATATTTATGTATTAATTCAATCCTTTGTTCTAGTCATTTAAGCATTTACAGTGTCATTTTGTAGCATAATTTGTGATTATCCAAGTGTAAAATATTTATTTAATGGTTTGTTTATAATTTTTTTGTACAATATTTCTATGCAACACTATTTCTATGCGAGTCAAAGGTTAAATCAATGCAGTCAGAATCTGATTGCACTGACCTACATTGATTTTTTCTTCTTCTTTACATCTTTTCAATAAGCATGATAAATATTTGACTATAATCACAAAGCATGTGGAAAAGAGACAATTCAAAATATTTTAGTTTCTGTTTCCCAGCAAGCCTGAATTACTGTAATGTGTCATATTTCCATACTAAAGCTGTGTGATGTAAACCAGGGTTTGTTTGCTTATTAGTTTTGTGGGTTTTAGTGAATGTTTATTAGTTTTGAGCTCATCTTTCTGTCTGCTGTCTTCATCTTTACAGGATCTGTGTGTGTTTACTGCAGCGTCCCCAACGTAAGACTTAACTCTTATAAAGACTTTGGTAATTGTCAAACCTACCTGAGGCATGTTTACGTATTAAAAAAAAAAAAAAAAAAAAAAATAATAATGTATATGTGTGTGTATATATATATATATATATATATATATATATATATATATATATATATATATATATATATATATATATATATATATATATATATATATATATAATTTTTTTTTTTTCAACAATAGTATATTACTAAATATAAATGTAAACATACTCAATATAAACATAAATCATTTTAAATGTAAATATACTAAATATAATACCGAAATATACATGTAAACATACTAAATAGAAATGTAAATAAATTTAATTGTAAATATACTACTAAATATAAATGTACTAAATATACTATTAAACATAAATGAAATATATACTGTAGGTATACGTAAATAAATATATATGTAAATATACTAAATTACTAAGTATTACTAAGTATAAACGTAAATGTGCTACATATTTTCTACTAAACATAAATGTAAATAAATATAAATACTAAATATATTGCTAAATGTAAAATGTACTAAATATGATACTAAATATAAATGTAAATAAATATAAATATACTGAATATATCATTAAATGTACTACATATAAATGTAAATACATTTAATTGTAAATATACTAAATATAAATGTAAATATAATTAATTTTAAATATATTGCTAAATGTAAATGTTCTAAATATACTTCTAAATATAAATGTAAAAAAATACAAAATGTAGACACTGAATATATTGCTAAAAATAAAATGTACCAAATATACTACTATTTGGATCTAAAAAAATAAATAAATAAATAATAATAATAATAATAATAATAATTAAAATATACTATAATTTAAATATACTAGTAAATAAAAATGTCTCCATGGTAAAAGTTTGTCTAAAGATTTGAAAGGATTTTAGTTCTTTGATTTATTTGAAGATGGTACTGAAGCTCATCTGATCTCACTGGTTTGTAGCTCTGCTGATTTGGAGACGATGGTTGCGATGAGAGATCGTGACATTCATCGTCTGGAACAGGAAGTGCGACGACTTCAGTGTCTGCTGCAGGAAGTCCAGGAGCGAACGGCCAATCACGTCGCTCTGCTGCAACAGCAACTGGCCAATAAATCACAGCATATAGAGGTAGAAACATTTCATAATGAGGAGCGGTTATTAAAGGAACAGTTGACTCGTTTACTCTCACTAATGTCCCGTCTGTTCATTAGAGACTTCAGGCCAAGTTACAGTCCCAGCAGGACTACGAGAAGATCAAGACCGAGCTCAGGTACTACACAAATATATTCTCTCCTCCAATAATCTGCAGGAATATGGTATTAAAAATGATCAGAACGTCTCTTTATTGTTTATCTTTCAGGACTCTTCGAGCGCTGATGCAAACTACAGATGTAGTTTCAGTAAGAGAAACGCTTTTCACTTTCTTATATGTGACCCTGGACCACAAAACCAGTCATAAGGGTCAATTGAGATTTATACAACATCTGAAATCTGAATAAATAAGCTGTCCATTGATGTATGGTTTGTTAGGATAGGACAATATTTGGCCGAGATATAACTATTTGAAAATCTGGAATCTGAGGGTGCAAAAAAATCTAAATATTGAGAAAATCACCTTTAAAGTTGTCCAAATTAAGTTCTTAGCAATGCATATTACTAATCAAAAATTAAATTTTGATATTTGCAGTAGAAAATTTACAAAATATCTTCATGGAACATGATCTTTACTTAATATCCTAATGATTTTTGGCATAAAAGAAAAATCAATCATTTTGACCCATACAGTGTATTGTTGGCTATTGCTACAAATAGTGCTACTTATGACTGGTTTTGTGTTCCAGGGTCACATATACTATATTTATATGGCAGAAATATTAATAGTATGCAATTCTGAGTTCAGTCACTGAGACTGTGCACTGAACGGCGCTGTTTGCGGGCAGCGTCACCTACTGGTGAAGAATGATTGTCTTAAACTCACATTAGTTATTGAAGTCGTGTTTTATTCTCTCTCAGGCGTTTTCTCCTCCATCTGATGTTAGGAGCGTCTCTGTTGATAACGGTGAGGGTTTCATCCACTTCACAAATGTTTTGTCAGCCAAATCCTTTGAACTCAAACATTTACTTGAAGTCTCCCTGAGATTTGAAGTTAATACATCAATAATTTAATAACACATTCACATGTTCACCGTTCTCTGATGTCTGTTAATGGTCACATGACATGCGGGTAAATACATAAAACATAGTTTCATTTTGATTTTTAAATGATTTATTATATTTTAATTGATTTCAAATGAAATATTTAGGCTTTTTTGGTGTTTTTGTTTTTATTTTAGTTATTTATTTTAATTACAAATAAATTTTAGTAAGTCTTAATTTAAAATTCTTTCTTCCAATTTATTTAAAATAAAATATTATTTTTATTTAAAATAAAAAAAGTTTTATTTTTAGTACTTTTTATTTTTAAATTAATTAGTCCAATTTAAAATTTTCAAATAATATGTATCAGATTTTTTTGTATCTTATTTTGAATTGTTTTTATTTCAAAATGATTTATACACTTACATTTACTTCAAATAAAATATTTCATTATTTACTTATTTAATTATTTACATTTTTTTTTATTTTCAGTAACTCTCAAACCCGAGTTTGAGAAAGCCTGGTATAATGTGACAACTTTAAACTGAATATACAGTCTATTCCGGCCTAAAAAAAATAAAAATCTATAGTAGAGTCTAATTCACGTAGAAAGAGATAAAAAATAAAATAATAAAAAAAAAAAAAAAAAAAAAAACTTAATTTGCTTTATAAAAACTGTGAAGTATGTGTTAATAAATGCTGTTATATTCTAATGTGTTAATACCTTTGCTCATTGACAGATCCTGTGATCCAGAAAGAAACGCCGGAGTTTCATCACTCCACTGGGAAAGAAGAAGCCCTGAATGACTCTTCCTCTGTCATCTCTGGGTCGCCAGCATCATCTTCATCATCTCTGAGCATCCAGAGCTTCATTAAAGAGCAGACAGACTCTGGTGATGATGAGCAGGAGGTTGATACGGCTCGATTAGCTCAGCAGGTCAAAGAGGCTCTTCAGCGGCTGAACATCGGCCAGCGGGTGTTCGGTCACTATGTGCTAGGTCTGTCTCAGGGAACCGTAAGCGACATACTGGCCCGACCCAAACCCTGGAGCAAACTGACCAGCAGAGGAAGAGAACCCTTCCTCAGAATGAAGCACTTCCTGTCCGACGAGCACAGCATCCGAACACTCAGCGCCATCCAGGAGAGACTGAGAGGTGAGAGGATGCATGGATGGATGGATGGATGGATGGATAGATGGATGGATGCATGGGCATGGATGGATAGATGGATGGATGGATGGATGCACGGATAGATGCATGGATGGATGGATGGATGCATGGATAGATGGATGCATGGATGGATGGATGCATGGATGGATGGATGGATGCATGGATAGATGGTTGGATGGATGCATGGGCATGGATGGATGGATGCATGGATGGATGCATGGATAGATGGATGGATGGATGAATGGATGGGTGGATGGATGGATGCATGGATGGATGGTTGGATGCATGGATAGATGCATGGATGGATGCATGGATGGATGCATGGATGCATGGATAGATGCATGGGCATGGATAGATGGATGGATGGATGCATGGGCATGGATGGATGGATGGATGGATGGATGCATGTATAGATGGTTGAATGGATGCATGGGCATGGATAGATGGATGGATGGATGGATGGATAGATGGATGGATGGATGCATGGATAGATGCATGGGCATGGATGGATACATGGATAGATGGATGGATGAATGAATGAATGGATGCATGGATGGATGAATGGATGGATGGATGGATGCATGGGCATGGATGGATGGATGGATGGATGGATGCATAGATGGATGCATGGATAGATGCATGAATGGATGGATGCATGGATGGATGATAGATGGATGCATGGATAGATTCATGGATGGATAGATGCATGCATGGATGGATGCATGGATGGATGGATGCATGGATGGATGGATGCATGGATGGATGGATAGATGGATGCATGGATAGATTCATGGATGGATAGATGCATGCATGCATGGATGAATGGATGGATGGATGCATGGATGGATGCATGGATGAATGGATGGATGGATGCAATATTGATATTTGTTTATGGATCTTGTTTTGTTTTCAGGAAGTCAGAAAAATAGGACAAGGAAAATAAATAATATAATGTCTTGTTTTCTTGTTTTCAATTTGGAAAATAGGTTTTCTTTTTCTTTCTTTCTTTCTTTCTTTCTTTCTTTCTTTCTTTCTTTGTTTTACAGTATAGTTTATGTAAAAATAACAAAATAATTAAAAAAAACAGACCAGAGTATTTTTTAATATAATTAATACTATACAGTATTTTTATTATTTTGAATTTTTTTTTTTTTTTTTTTTTTTAATTTTAAAGTTTAACTAATTTTGTTGCTTTTATTTTTTGTTTTTTAAACATGCATAGTTTAATTTTATTTTACTTCAAATTAAACCAAATTGTCATTGTCAGTTTTGTCAGCTAGTGGAATTTGTTTTGTTTGACAGTAAATATTGTTTGTGTAAATAAGCTTGTCTGTGTCTGGGTCTTGTTTCTGTGTTTCTGAAGGCGTCTTCGTCCCGTGGGTTGGTCCTCCAGACAGGAGCTCAGATGACGTGATCAGGAACATTCTGGATCAGAGCTGTCTGGAGAGTCAGTGCAGCCTCATATCTCTGATCTCACTTTTAAAACAATTCATTATTCTTTGTAAATAATTTATAGATAGTTATCACATCAACATTGGATTTAAATATGGTTAATGCATTTATGTTTTTGATTTTTTTTAATATGCTTTTGCATGATATAATAAGTTCCATTCTGATTTGTGTGATTTCTAAAGACCTCTTAAACAGTAATTTAAGTCAATATTTGTGTCTAATTTGAGCAAATTTAATGAATTCAAAACTTTGATTAACTGAGGTTCATTAATATATGAGGTTTAGTTTCAGTTGTTTTAGTGCATCAAGTTAAACTAAATGATAATGAGAAATGTTGCTTTGGCAACTATCTGAAATAAAATAAGTTTAATTTTTATATTTTATTTGATTTCTGTTAACATTTATTTCAAGTAAGATTTTTTAATAACTAAAATAACCCTGATTAAAATGTTTCCTTGGTAACTATAACTGCAATAAATAAGTTTAATTTGAAGTACTAAAATTACTTAAACTAACATGGCAATAAAAATACATTTATTTTTTAAAACTGAAATAAAATAAGCATTAACAGAAATGAAATATAAAAAAAAACACTTATTTCAGAAAGTTTTATTTATTTTAACCTAACATACTAAATAACTAAAACTGAAATAAAAAAAAAAATTAATAAACTATATTTTAGTTTTTTTTTCAGTTAGCATTTATTTATTTGAATTAATGAAAATGTTTTTTTAAGTTAACTATAATAATCCTATATAGAAATATTTAGCAACTAACTGAAATAAATAGGTTTAAGTGGAAGTACTAAAATTACCTAAACTAAAATGGAAATAAAAATAACTTGGAACTATTAAAATAAATAAAATAAAATAAACAAAATAAAATCTAAAAAACCTTTCTTACTTTGTTTCAGCTAGTTGCATCATTTACAATTTTTTATTTAGTTTAAATTTACGTACTAAAAAATTATATATATATATATATATATATATTTCATTAAATTATTTATTTTATTTCAAGTAATGATTTATTTTATTAAGTTTTAGTTAACCATGATTAGAAATGTTGGTAACTAACTGAAATGAGTTGAAGTGGAAATAATAAAATTACTCAAAATAAACAGAAATAAAAATAAATTAAAGCAACAGTATGTAAAAACAAAAAAATTTTGAGCAAATTCAGTGAATTCAAAATTTGCAATGCTAAGAAAATCTGAAGATCACCTGAGATTCATTCTTTGGTGCCTGTGGTGTGTTTCAGTGCTGGATGATGATGATGATGATTATGATGATGAAGGCAGCAGATGTCCGCGTGGTGGAGATGCGTCAGACGACATCATCAGGAACATCCTGCAGCAGGCCAAACATGAGACGCAGACGCCTGCGATGAACGACGCACCGCTCCGGCAGGAAGAGGAGGATTACGGGACACAGGAGCCCAGCGTTCTGTCCCCGGCTGATTTTGTCCAAAGCATCATCCAGAAGGTCAAATGTGAAATAAATGAAGATACTGAGCCCTCAGTTTCTCCGTCCTCTGTGAGCCGCTCGTTCCAGACGCTTCCAGCAGACCCGGATCAGAGAGCGCAGGGGTTTAAGATGGAGACGCGTCAGAGACCTCGCTCCTGTCCCATCAGCAGCAGCTGTGAGCTTCAGTCTCTGTGTCTGGACACGTTCAGCATCACGCAGAGAGTCAAAGAAACTCTCACGGTCAACAACATAGGTTTGTGTTCACTGCATTTAAAACAAATGATGAACAGAAATCAGAGTTAGTGCTCCAGACATCAGTTATTTCTCAGGTCATATCTGATCTAAAGCATCATTTTCACCTGCTGGAGCAGAAATCAGAGAGGCACAGTGAAGGAGGAACATGAGCAACATCTACAGACCAGAAGCATTTATTGCTACCGTTAACTAAAAATACAGTTATTAAAATTCAGTTTCATAATATAATTTTTTAATTCAGTAATTTAAATAAACATCAAATAAAATAAAATAAAACATAAATATTACAGGAAAAACAAACTTAAAAGTCTTAAACATGTCTTAATAAAATTGTATTATTAAATCATGCTTTATTATTTTAGTATGATATATATATATATATATACAGTTTTCATTTTAATTTTAAAGTTCTAATCATTTTGCTGTGTTTTTGTATTTTTTAAAATTTCTATATAATTTATTTCATATAATTTTAATTTTAGTTATTTTAGTTAAACTAAATGAAAATCAGAAATATTGTCTGGCAGCTAAAAAAAATAAAATAAAAATATCTATTTTAAAATATTTAAAAAAATAAAATAAAAAAGCAAATAACAAAATTACAAAAAATAACTAAAATTTAAATAAATAAAGAAAAATAAAGGCTAATTTAAAATAAATTAAAAAGCTATATATATTAAAAAGCTTTCATTTAATGGATATGATCTAAAGAACACAGTCAATTATATAATTGTCATAAATGGACATGTAATGTACCAAAAATTGTAAATTTACATTTGATTTAAAATTTCAGTACTTTATTTTTTTCATTCATATTTTTTGTTGTTAATTTAATGTTTTAAAAAAAGCTAATTTAATTTAAAGAAAGAATAAGTAAATCCTGATCAGCCAAGATTGGTTGATCAGATTGGTTGTATATTTGTTGGATAACTACTTATGTAAGTTTACAAATATTCAATTTGGTTTGGAGACTAAATGGTAAAGAATGATATGAAAGTTTGCTAATAAAGTCTCTTTTGGTGACTGATGAAGTTGAAAAACTATGTCTGAACCTAATTTTTACATCACGAGATGTTTTTATATTTATAATATCATATTTTTAAAGAAAACTGTTGAAAAATATAATTATCATCAATGGACATGAAATGTACCAAAAGTTGTACATTTACATTTTAATGTATAATCTGAATGTTTTTATTTCTATGTAATAGTGCTGTTCCTGATTATTGTTGTTCTGGCAGGTCAGCGTGTGTTTGGTGAAGAGGTTTTGGGTTTAACACAAAGCTCTGTGTCTGAACTGCTGTCGCACCCCAAACCTTGGACTAAACTCAGTCTGAAGGGAAAGGAGAACTTCATTCGGATGCATCTGTGGCTCCAAGACCCCCAAAACATCCAGAAGCTCAATGCTATGAAGAAGATGGACCACAGAGGTAAACGTGTGTTTGATTGACTCATCCTCAGTCTGAGATGTAGATGAGTTTGTTTCTTCAACAGATTTGTAGAAATGTGTCTCTGCATCAGTGTCTCTGCAATGGATGCTCTGCAGTGAATGGCTGCCGTCAGAATGAGAGTCCAAACAGATGATAAAAACATCACAATAATCCACACCACTCCAGTCCATCAGTTAACATCTGGAGAAGACAAAAGCTGAAACAAATCCAGCATTAAGACGTTTTTAACTAAAATACGAGTCCATAATCCATAATAACGCTTCCTCCAGTGAAAAAGTGCATCTATTGTTGTCTCTCACATCATAATCCAGCCACATATTTGTTTAGAGCTTTTCACTGGCTTTTCACTGGTGTTATTATGGATTATGGATGTGATGTTTTTATCAGCTGTTTGGACTCTCATTCTGACGGCACCCATTCACTGCAGAGCATCCACTGGTGAGCTAAATTTCTCCAAATCTGATGAAGAAACAAACTCATCTACATCTCGGATGACCTGAGGATGAGCTCATTTTCATTTTTGGGTGAACTGTTTCTTTAAACGATCCTCATTAGTGTTCATTGTTCTTTCGCAGCTCGTCTCAAACGTGCTCTGATGGGATCAGACTGTGCTTCACAGAGGTGGCTGGATGGAGGAGGACAGGGGTTTTGTGATCGCTGGGGACGGTGTGAGGCGATGAAGAGGCCGCGTGTCATCTTCAGCGCTCAGGAGAGAGAAGCACTGATAGCGGTGTATCAGACGGAGCCGTATCCGTCTCAACACACCATAGAGAGACTCACAGCACAGCTAGGTCTGCACACCAGCACTGTTAGCAACTGGTTCTACAACTACAGGTGAGTGACAGCTTGATCTTTCAGAATAAAACAGTCTAGATCAAGGGTTCCCAAATGGGGTTTGTGAGTTGAAGAAAAGCCAATAATTAAATCATTTAAATGTGGGTGCACAATTAGTCAAAATGTAAATAAGAACTTTTCCCAACATTTCTGTGGATAGATGTTTACAGCATATCACCAGTATACAAAATAAAAGCTTGCGGATTTGAATGTTTGAAAGAAAAGAATGTAAGAATAAATATAAATGTTACTGTAACTTGCAGTGCAAAATAATTATTAGACCTATAATTATCAAATTTTCTTTTTTATTTGAGCTAAAACAATAATATACTAATATTAAAAAATATTTTTTTTTAAAAATATTTTATATTTTTATTACATATATATAATCTATATAAATTATATATACAGAGAGAGATGCACATACGCTTAATATAAGATGTAATAAAATATAAAACACACACACACATATATATATATATATATATATATATATATATATATATATATATATATATATATATATATATATATATATATATATATATATATATATACAAAAAATATTTATATATAAATAAATATATATATATAATAGAGCTGCATGTACATAGGGCTTATGTATAATTTGAAATTATTTTATAATATACAAATTTATATATAAATTTGTATTTGTGATGAGAATCTGTGGGCGGGGCTAAACAGGCGGTGATGTAGAATCGGTGGGCGGGGCTAAACAGGCGGTGATGTAGAATCGGTGGGCGGGACTAAACAGGCGGTGATGTAGAATCGGTGGGCGGGGCTAAACAGGCAGTGATGTAGAATCGGTGGGCGGGGCTAAACAGGCAGCGATGTTGATCTTCTTCTGCGGGGGCGGGGTTTATCCACACTATTACATCACAGAGTGGCACATTCCACAAGCTTTGGTTTTGGTAGACTGCCTTCAACATACAGTAAGCTGTTTTTAGACTAACGACAAAGATTTGAGTTCTGAAACTTTCGGGATGTTTTTATAGTACAATGACCTCTTATGTCAAAATATCAAGGGAATTTTGGTTTCTCAGTTCATGACCCCTTTAAAATGATTGAAATATTGAAAGGTGTCTTCAGGTACATATTTTACATCTAAGGGGTTTGGCTGATAAAAATGTTTGAAAATCCTTGATCTAGATTAAAAATAAACACAGAGTTTTTTTTTTTTTTTTTATAGAGTTAAAGGATGAATATAACTCACAAACCTTGGCTTTCTCTCTGTTAACAGGTCTAGAATTAGACGAGATGGTTTTTCAGAACCAGTACAAACCAGAACGTTTCAGAATCCAACCGGTTCTAGTCCGGTTTCATCCAGTTTAGTCCGAATCAAACAGGAGCCCAGTGATGGAGAGACGGAGGAGGATGCAGATCTGCAGAGAGAAGAGCACAATCACATCTCCGTCGGCGTACAGTCCGTCACGAGCGTGAAGAGAGAGAAGGATGAAGATCTCTCTGAGCTCTGAGATCAATGAGGACTTTACCTCACCAACAATGCAGAAAAACTTCAGGAACATCACAAGAACTTCTCCCTGCTTGAGCTCTAAATGTGACCATAACACAATGTCAGTCATTTTCAGTCTTTTTCATGCAGATTTTTTGATCATGATTTATTTCATAATTTAATTGAATGAAAAAGTAAACCCTGATTTGCCAGATTGGTCTAAATTTTTTTGTAGAATAATTGTTGGTTGTATATTTGTTTGATAACTACTTATGTAAGTTCATTTATATTCAGTTTGGTTTGGATGCTAAATTGTAAACAATGATATGAAAGTTTGCTAATAAAGTCCCTTTTTGGTGACTTGAAGTCTGAATCTTATTTTTGCTTTCATTTGTATTTGTTTTGTTCCAATTATGTTGCTGAAAAAGGCTTTTAAATTAGTAAATGTAAATATAAATGTTTTTTATTAAATAATAAACAATGCCATTTTATTAAAAGAATATATCTCCAATATATTGCCAGGGATTTTTATCTCAAGGTCAGATTAACTTACAAAACAAACAAACTAACAAAAAATTACATACATTTACACTTAAGTGAATGGAAATCAGCACAATTATTATAGCCTACCTTTATTTATTTATTTATTTTTACAAAGTTTGCAAAAAAGTTCTAAACACTGTATTATTGCTCTTTTGTTGGTTTTGATTGCTTCCATTGTCCTCATTTGTAAGTCGCTTTGGATAAAAGTGTCTGCTAAATGTAAATGTATTAAATTGATTTCATTTTTTTAATTAAAAAATAATAAATATATACGTGTATTAATTAAGAATTATTTATAATTTTTAAATTTACATGTATGTTTCTATCCTTTTTATTAATGCTCAAACAACAATTACAAAAAGGAACATTGTCAATGGATTAAAAAATACATCAAATAATTACCAACAATAGATCAATTCTACATACAGTAATTAACACACACACACACACACAATATAACAAATTGAGAAAAGTTACAAATAAACAACAACAAAAACAAACAAAAAAGAATGGCAATACGATGAGATAAAAGCCAACAAAATCATCTGTATCCGAACTCCGCTAAAGCCAAAACAAAACATTCGTCACGTGACGCGCTCGCTCACTGCGCTCGTGCGTGATTGCGTCAAGAAGTCGCGGCGTCACGTGACCTTAGCAGCACAGCTGAGAGGGGAGCGTCATGGCGGTGTAGAGCGGATTACTCTCAATGTTTACATTCCGTTTACCGTCTCTTTTCTGATTTCACTCCGGTTTTACCGCAACAGGGCGCATCTTCTGCGGCGAACGCGTGAAGCAGGTGAGTGTGCGGCGCTTGCAGCGTTTTATTAACGGGTTTCGGTGCCGAAATGACGGGCTCCGCCCTCCACAACAACAACAAACATAAACAACAACAACAACACACGCTCGCATCGAGATCTAATCACACACATTCATGTTTAACATCTGATCAAATCCACTCAGGAGCGGTTTCATCAATGCACTGATGTTAGTTCTTGCAGCAGGTCGAGCTGTCAGTTTAGGCCAATGACTGTCAAACCGAGTGCACTGCAACTAAACAACATTTCTGGCCATCTAGTGCATCTCTTTAGACTGCATACTTGGTTTACTACCTTTTTAGGCATCATCAACACGTTCAGAGTCAGCTGGAGTAGGTTGACAGTTCACTACATGCACAAAACTGCTGTCTAGGTAGTCAGCTCACTAGGTTTTAGTGCACAACAGACGTGTTTTAGCATGATTCTTAACATTTACACTGTTGCACAATAGACAATACAGAAAGTAAATAAGTGCAGGTAGCTGTTTTTATCTGACCTACCTTTACAAATTGATTATTGTGAGATTAGACACTCTTGCAATAGTAAAGCACTTTGAGTTAATTTGCTCCTGCAGGATTGAGCTGTTGAAAGCTATGATAACGTATCTGTCATTATATGTGTTTTGCTGAAAGCAAACAGATATTGTCACTTAATATCAGCTTGTCAGGAACAGCATAGCAAGGCCTTTTCTTTGCATGTTCTTTGATTAGTTTGCATTCCCATCAACGTGAACATATCTGTGTGTGTGTTTTAACCGCTCAGGTTTGACCTGCCCTTCAAAACCGGTTTTATTTTTAATCCACCCTCCTGTTTATTATTGGTTGACTATGAATTCTGATCAGGTTGTACGAGGTCATACATGGCCTACTTCACTCCTGTAAGTCTGGCACACATTAATCAGGGTTTCTGCGGGTTTTAAAAACTTAATTCACCCTTCAACAAATTAAGGCTTTAAAAAGGTCTTAAATCAAAGCAGAAAGTCTTAAATTCATAGTTAAGGCATTAAATGTTGCATCCACTGTCTTCCTCAGTTTTCTGGTACAAATATCTAAACATCCTTAAATCAAGATACATTTATTGGAGATGCAAAATGAACGTATAAAGTCTTGTTTACGAGAAATTAAATAAAATTAAACATGGTTTATGCTTAAAACCGAAACAGATGTCTGCAAATGGGGAATGAAAACGTTTTCCTTTTGAATTAAGTTTTTTTATCCTTTTGCAGATATTTGTTCTTGTTTAAAGCTTAAAATCACTTCATTTTGATCTGTTTCTCATAAACAAGACTTCTTATTTCATGTCATTTTGCTTCTCAGGTCTTCTTGAGATTTTTTATCTTGATTTAAAAATCTTTAGACACTTGCACTGGAAAACAAGCCAAAAATACTGAGGAAGAATAGCACTTTTTGCAATGTGATGATCAGAAGGTACAGTAAAAGTTGTATTTTCAGACTTTATATTTAGAAACCACATTTTTTTAATGTATTTAATCTTTTATATTTATTTCATTGTTAATAATAACAATGGATGTTGTTGTGAAATTTTTATTACTTTATTCTGCTTCCCGTTTTTTGTGAGACAGCATGCAATCCAATGATAAATGAAACTGAAGTGTGCTACATTGTCACATGATCTGATTATGCTGCATGTTTAATTTGGTTTTTAACGTTTAACTCAGTCTTTTTTAACCTCTCCTCTCTTGCAGACTTTCTTTCTTTCTTCAAGCGTCTTCTCGACACACAGACAGACCGATCCAGATCCAGATCCTGATCCAGAAGCAGAATCAGGTCTGTAGATCTATAACATCATGTGTCAGAAATGCAGTGTGTGGAATGTGTGCATGTTAGTGCATGTGTGTTACAGACAAAGATTTGCCGTTCGTCGCGGGTTGAGTTAACTTGCATAGTTTCTGCATAGTTTCGGATTCACCAGTTGTGTGTTTTCTGATTCATCAACATTCAACACACAGTGAAAATAAAATGAACACTGTGTCTTATGCTGATATTGATGGGACATACAATCAGATTTTGAGGTTGTTTGGAATGGGAAACTAATGCTTTCATGCAGTTTTATTTCACATGAATTGTATTAATGAAAATCCTGTCACACATTTTGGTTTCATTTTTCTAAAGATAAGATAAGAGATATTGCAGTTATTAAGTCTTTGTGATCGGCGAGACCTTACATGACGCCTGTAAAATCATTCATAAATCTCTGTATCAGGTGCTGTGTAGATTGTTGTCATAGTGAATCTCATGAAACCTGTTAAGGTCAGGACACATTTCACCACAAATTAAAAAAAATTATGTATATATATATATATATATATATATATATATATATATATATATATATACACACAAAGAAAATGAAGCCCTTACAGGAACATTTTTGCATTATTGACATTACTGTATATGAATTAAATTGTCATTACTGTAATATAAAACTCATTTTATATTTTAATTTTAAAGTATTTATATATCATGCTAGTATTTGTTTTCATTCATTTCTTTATGCTGATTTAAATAGAGCATAATTATATACAATTATTTTATGTAACACTGTTATTTTAGTATCACTGAAATACTATTACAGTTTTTCTATTTTCTAATATTTTGACTTTTTATTTTTATATTTATTACATTTACATTTATGCATTTAGCAGACGCTTTTATCCAAAGGTTATACATTTTTTATTTATTTTTTTAATCAGTATGAGTGTTCCCTGGGAATTGAACCCACGACCTTTTGCGC
The DNA here is from genome assembly GCA_039654775.1 of Spinibarbus caldwelli. Taxonomy (NCBI): domain Eukaryota; kingdom Metazoa; phylum Chordata; class Actinopteri; order Cypriniformes; family Cyprinidae; genus Spinibarbus; species Spinibarbus caldwelli. The sequence goes on along the minus strand of CM077222.1, from coordinate 2,332,459 downwards.
TGCTAACGCAATGCTCTACCACTGAGCCACAGGAACATATTTCAGTTTTAGTTTTTTTTTTAATACATCAAGATAAACTAAATGAAAATGAGAAACTGGCTGAAATAAAATGTTTTTATATTTTAATTTTGCCTATTTCAGTTAACATTTATTTCAAGTAATGAAAATGTTTTAATGGCTTACATTTTAGTTTCAGTGTTAGTTAACTATAATAAGCCTGGTGTATATTTTACAGTATTTTACAGTAATGGGATTTACATGTGAATTTGATTAATTGTCATAAAATTAACTTAATGGTACTAAACTAATCTTTTTTTTAATGTAAAATATAATTTCTTATTGCCTTCTTTTGGTTTTGGGGAGTGTTGAATCTCTGAAGTGCCTGTATAAGGTAAATCTATCCGATCAATAGCTTCAGTTTCATCTAACGGCGTCACTGTATTGATCTGCTTTGAAACGATCGGCATGATTCAGCAACAGCCGAACGCCTCATTGATTATGAAATGCGTGATTGATTATGGCACTGTTTGTGAAGTAAAGGGAGGTCGGGACCAGTACAGTACTGATTTAAATAGCATCAAACAAACCAAACCAAAACGTGAATAAACCTATAGTCTAAAATAAACCCTTAGAAACCTTGAACCTAAATGGATTTAAGCATGGTAAAGTGTGTTAAACTGAGTGAAACTATGATTATATTTATGTCTCTCAGGTCGGTCGGTGTGTTTGCCGTCTGTGGGACTGAGATCCTCTCTGCCCGCCCGTCCTGGGGTCATGGTAAGACCTCTAACCCTGCTTTACATGCGTTTATTCTGCTCTCACATCACTGCTGCATTCAAGATATTAATGTTTGCCTACAAAACCACCACTGGCTCTGCACCCCTTTACCTGAATTCATTACTTCAGACTTATGTGCCTCTAGAAGCTTGTGTTCTGCAAGTGAATGTCGCTTTATTGTTCATCCCAAAGAGGCACAAAATCACTTTCACAGACTTTTACATTAACTGTTCCCTGCTGGTGGAATGACCTGCCCAACTCAATCCCAGCAGCTGAGTCCTTAACCATCTTCAAGAATCTCTTCCATCTTTATTTGACCCTCTAACTCTAGCACTCTCTATTCTAATTCTATTTTATCTATTTGTTTTCTTTTTTTATAAAAAAAACCCCTCTAACACTTGCTTTTAATCGTTTTCTAACTGCTTGTTTTCTTAAAAAAAAGCTTTCTCTAACACTAGCTTTCTCTATTCTTTTTCTATTTTATCTACGTTTTCTTTTTATTATATAATTATATAATAATATATTCAGAATCTGCAAAATGTTAATTATTTTACCAAAATAAGAGGGATCATACAATATGCATGTTATTGTTTATTTAGCAGCACTGACCTGAATAAGATATTTCACATAAAAGATGTTTACATATAGTCCACAAGAGAAATTGATATTTGAATTTATACAAAGTTCAAAAGTTTACATCACCTTGATTCTTAATACTGTGTTGTTACCTGAATGATCCACAGCTGTTTTTATTTTTTGTTTTGTTTAGTGATAGTTGTTCATGAGTCCCTTGTTTGTCCTTGCAGCATTTTTGTGTACTTGTACCCTTTCCAACAATGACTGTTTGATTATGAGATCCATCTTTTCACACTGAGGACAACTGAGGGACTCCTATGCAACTATTAAAGAAGGTTCAAACGCTCACTGATGCTCCAGAAGGAAAAACCATGCATTAAGAGCCGGGGGGTGAAAACTTTTGAACAGAATGAAGATGTGTACATTTTTCTTGTTTTGCCTAAATATCATATTTTTCATTTAGTACTGCCCTTTAGAGGCTATAGAAGATTGTTACATGTTTCCCAGAAGACAAAATAAGCTAAATTTACCCTGATCTTCAAATTCAAAAAGTTTTCACCCCCCGGCTCTCAGACTCATGAACAATTATCACTAAACAGAAAAACACAGCTGTGGATCATTCAGGTAACAACACAGTATTAAGAATCAAGGGGATGTAAACTTTTGAACTGGGTCATTTTTATAAATTCAACTATTATTTTCTCTTGTGGACTATATGTAAACATCTTTTATGTGAAATGTCTTATTCAGGTCAGTGCTGCTAAATAAACAATAACATGCATTTTGTATGATCCCTCTTATTTTCGTAAAATAATTAACATTTTGCAGATTCTGAAAGGGAGATGTAAACTTTTGACCTCAACTATATATATATATATATATATATATATATATATATATATATATATATATATATAAAACACTTGCTACGTGTACTGCGTTAAGCTACCTGAGACGTGTTATAGCATTTGTATATCATTGCTCTTTTGTTGATTTTGATTGCTTCTATTGTCATCATTTGTAAGTCGCTTTGGATAAAAGCATCTGCTAAATGACTAAATGTAAATGTAAATGCCACGCTTGTGTTTTGAAGGTTGAAGAGGGGCAGCAGGGTTTGGAAGCCCATGGGAGCCCTGTACCGGAGGACGAGCAGGTATCACAGCGCTTAGGAATAATAATAATAATATTATATCTGTCCTACTTCTGTTATTATGTTGCTTTTAGTTATGAGAGACAGTATGTTTTCATCATTCATTAAGAGCCAAGTCAGAAAAACATAATTTACATAATGAATGTGAAAGAATTTTTAAATATATAAATTTTATTTAAAATATTTAAATAATAATAACAGTACAATTTATTAAAACATTATTTATTAGGAATATCACACAATTTCACAGTTTTTGTCCCTGTTTTAATTTAAACAGTAAGGTTTACTGTTGTGCAGCACTTTGTTTCCACTTTGTTTAAAAATTAGAGGAATTGTTCAAATTTAATTTTTGATGACATTTTAAAAGATCAATTAATCTTGTTATTACAGGAAAAGTTTGTTAAAGTGTCTGAATAATTTTGGTCCCAAATTTTGATCAATTTTACTGGTAGTCCACTGTATGAAGAGTTTTTGGCTGTAATGTCACAGTTTACTTTATTTTGCTATCCTCACTTACATGAACTACAATGTCCTGCACCCACTTGTAAAAAGAATATCAAAAATGATGTCTAAATAATTTTTGGTTTGACATACATACATACATACATATAGTGCTATTTAGGAATAATTAAATTAAAGTTTTATGAAATACTAAATATATATCCATCTGATTTGATTCTTAAAATTTAATTAAACCATTAAAACGGACTCCAGAAAAAATTGGTAAAAAAAAAGAGGGATTTCATAGGTCCCTAAAAATGTAATTTTTGCTTTATGTTTTCATGATTTTAGAAATGCTTTTTCATTACTGTAATTATTGGTGAATTTAATTTAACCATTAAAACAGAATCCAGAAAACTTAAAAATGTATTTAAATATGTGTGTGAGCTAATCCTGATGTGATAGTAACGGTGTGTGTGACACAGGTCCCGTTCCCGCTGCTGCAGGGCGAGTGTGTGGAGCATGTGGTGAGAGCAGAGGAGGCCCTCATTGCCTTAACCAGCTACCGCCTTCACATCAAACTGCAGGAGAACATCATCAATGTGAGTGTTTCTCTCACACACACAACACCTGAGCGTCTGTACTGAGAACAACAGCATCTCAACCAGAACACTGTTACACCAGATTAGATCGGTCTGACCACATGATAGGACAGTGTCAATCACAAACCACAGCCAATCAGAAGAGCCTGTGGGCGGAGTCTCTCTGCTGTCTCACTCTGATTTTAATAATCAAATGAATAAAAATAAAGCCATTATCTAATAGGGGTGTCGAAATTAATGGTTGCATCGATGCATCGCAATGCGGACGTGAACGATTCTGCATCGATGCAGTAATAGACCATAATCGATTATAGCCTATGACGTCATTCGCATACGCGCTTGTCACGCGAGTATTAAAAATGCACTCTTTGTGTTTGTCCTGAAGCTCGCGGCTGCGGTTAAATGCACTTACATCTACTTTTATGATACGAAATTGATGTAAACACAGTCAGTTATGTTTTTAGAACAGGACAAAACATCTGATATGTCGAAATAGATTTGTGCATTAGTGTGAATGCAGTCTATTAAAGCTGCCAGTGTCTATGATCTCATCAGTAATAATCAAAAGGTGATGGGCTCGGTGCACAAGATCGCGTCGGTGAGCTTCGGCATACTCACTTCCGGTCTTGCGACGTTCGCATTTACTGTACTTACATGCGAAACTTTGCTAGATAGATATAATTACTGTTTTTCAAATTAAATAGGGGATAGTGGTATATCAAAGACGAGAGAAAACATCCTCCCTACATTATTGCGTTCCTCTGTGTGGAAATTCATTAAGATAAAACGTGGAGGTTTCTTCATTTTTTCTTGATTATGCGGTTCAGAGTCAGTGGTTAGTCAGTCCACAGGGATCTCTCAATTCAAACACAAACCACTCAAATGTGCAATACATTTTCGAGAGTTGATTTTGTTCTGACTGCTATTTATAAGATCATAAGGTTTGCGACTGTCAAACAACACTCAGAGATTTTTGTTTTATTATTAACTTTATTTGATAACATCATTTATAACTGTACAATTTAACATAGGCTAATGGAAATATGGTAGGTTTGCACTAATTAAAAAATCAGTGTTTGCATTTCTCTGTGTGTTTTATTAATATTTATCTGTTTTGTGAAAGATCTGTTGCATAAATCATTATCTGTCTATTAAGCAGCACATGTATATTTTTCCGATTTCTTTTGCATTAATTATCAGATAAAACAAATCTTTAAATTAGTCATGTTGTAGTTGTATCATTTTACAGCCCGTTTTTTCTCATTTAAAAAATATGTTTGATGCAAAGTTAACTGTGTGTAAAATATTAAAATATGAGGATGGAACAAACTGATGTATGTGCACAACTGAGAAATTAATATTTATGAAGATCAATCGCAGCCCATGTCTCACAAGGTAAATATTTTATTTAAAAATAAAAATAAAATAAATCTATGTAATACTATGTAAGTACACTATGTACTTATTTTCGAGAAATAAGTATTTGTACATTTACATAATTAGTAAGGGAAAAATACATTGTGTAGTTGTGTGTGTACACACCAGTTCAACTTTCGTTTTGTGAACAGTATTAGTGTATTTCATTCATTCTCAGTTTCAAATGCACTGGCACAGTTAACATTTATAGTATAGTGATAATAGCAGTGTAGATCTTATTTGCATTTGAAGCGATATTATAAATCCTGTAAACATATATAGAAGGTAATATACGGATTTCTCCGGTTCTCTGCACTGGCGTTTAGCACAACCGGAAGTATCTATTGCACACACTCGCTAGATCAGAAATCCAAGATGGCGGAGATATGCAACTAGCCCATAATGCTGAGGAAAAAAGGAAAACCCATAACTATGATTATCTATAAACTTTTGATATCTATTAAAGCACTCCCAGATACTGAAAGTGCTTTTTGTTTATCACTTGTAATGGTCTTTTCCCACCTTTATTACTTTATTTGCTTGTATGTTTTGAAGCTATATTTACTTTTAATTATTAACAATAATTAATTAATTATATATTAATTAATATATTAATTAATTAATTAACTAACATAATTGTTGTAAAAAGTAGCCTGCTTATATATAATTTAATAAAAATGCACAAAATAAATTTGATATAATCGTGATGCATTGTGATATCGAATTGAATCGAATCGTTGACATGATAATCGTAATTGAATTGAATCGTGAAACCAGTGCCGATTCACACCCCTATTATCTAATATACTGACTCAGTGCCTGATATAATCTTTGTATATAATGCAGTACACTTGTTTGTTAACAGTTTCAGCATTCTTGTTTAATTTAATTCAGGTAAATTATCCATTGTCACTTTTATTATGACGATTAGAGTCATGCACAGTAATAGTCAGCACTAATTAAAACAATTGTTACTGCTCAAGTCCTAAAGTCTTTTTTTCTTTTGTCCTAAAGTCCTTTTTTGTTTGTTGTGAACATTCATTTGAGCACAATCATGTAGCATATTTCAAGTTACATAAAATGCTCAATGCCACCATAGAGTATCGTGCACAATTATGTACAATTACCTAGTATGTTGTAACTATAAATTATACTCAACCTTCGTTAAATTATTTCAAAGTATAACCTGTTTTCCTTTTTACAAAGAAAAGTAATGTTAAAATAAAATGTATAAAAATAAATAAATAAATAAATAAAAGTAAAAAAGGGGGGTAACTATATACATCCAGGGTGTCCTAATTCAATTCCATCCAGAATAACCTCAAATGACCTTCATTATGTATATAGATATTAAACAGAGTACATGCATATTCACAAACGTGTACATATACACACACAAGCATATATCATATTACATTTAGTCAATGGTCTGTCCGAATACTGGATTCTGATTGGCTGGCAGGTATGCAGTAAAACCGTTTAATGCACAGGTAGTTCCAAGTCAGTTTAATCACCGTTCCATATTAATGCGCTGCTTTAATTGATGCACATTAACCAACACACATCACTGACATACACACACACACACACACACACACACAGAGAGAGCGAGAGAGATCGCAGGTTGCGCTGTGTACACACATAATAAACTTGTTGTCAATGCTTCCCTGCGAAGTTCATTAATAATATAGCCTAGATACTAGATCGCTACATTATATTCCTCAGCAACGATGGTAAAATTGCTGTTTTTGAAGTAATTGTTTGTAGAGAGAAATGCGCAGATGCAGCACGCAGGTACACACAACTGTCATCTCTCTCACTCTCTCGATCAATAATTAATTGAAATACTTGCTATAATTCATTCTAATAAATGTGATCTTACCGTACTATTTCATCTCTGTGTCTGATTTGAAGCGGACAGAATACTAGCGCTAACGTACCTTAACTGATGAAAATAACTGTCATTTTTACCCATTTGGTCAAATATTGCGCTGCAAAGAGCAATAGTAGTTTTAACTTGTCTATAACTTGGCAAATGACCATGGAATAAGCGGGATAATCAACGGCTAGCCGTGCATTAAAGGATTTTAAATGCACTTCGTGTCGGGTGGTTCTTTGCCTCCACGTCGTGCATTTACAATCCTTTAAAGGGGTCATATGATGCGATTTCAAGTTTCCCTTTCTCTTTGGAGTGTTACAAGCTGTTTGTGCATAGATAAGATCTGTAAAGTTACAAAGATTAAAGTCTCAAACGCAAAGAGATATTCTTTATAAAAGTTAAGACTCGTCCACGCCCCCCTAAAATGACTCATTCAAACACGCCCCACATGTCTACATCACGGTGTGGGGAGATTTGCAAAACACCGCCCAAACGTATATGCAAGGGAAGAGGGTGGGACTTTTATTCTCGCTGTAGTATTGTCCTGTAGCACCATGTCATGGAGACGCTGTGTTTCATTGTGAAAGCGAAACCACTTAGTTTGGTTTCCAAAAGAGGACACAACTAGAAATCAGTGGTTAACTTATATTTACAACACTGTTCCAGAACAGTTCAACCCAAATATTAGAGTGTGTGCAGCATATTTTACGGAGGACTATTTCCTGAAGCTGAAAGAGTAGCCTACAATGCTGGCTTGCTCAAAGGCTGTTTCTATAAAGTGGGGCAATTCCAACTTTGCAAGGACAGTCTGGCGCTTCTGACTCACAGCCTGTAAGTATATTTTCATATTTAAAGAATTTGCCACTGACGATTCAAACGCAAGTTTTGAGCTGATCGTTTCTCCGATCACAAATGCAGACATGGTAATGTTATTTATAAAAATATAAAAAGACAGTATAAGTCATTATAATCAGTAATTATGTCCCCACTGGATGCAACAAATGCCTCATTTGTAATGGGTTTTATTGTTTTTGTGTCGTCGTGCCGGGACACGGCATCACAATACGGTAAGGGGGCGTAACATTTCCGTCACATGCTTGAAGTATTCGGCCAATCACAACACATTGGATAGCTGCCCAATCAGAGCACGCCTCGCTTCTCAGAACGATGAGGTTTGTAAAAATTGGCGTGTTTCAGAAAGGCGGGGCATAGAGGAGCAACAATAATGTACAGTATGTGGAAAATAAGGTGTTTTTTGAACCTTAAACCGCATAAACACATTGCATTACACCAAATACACAAAATAATGTTCTTTTTAGCAACGCCATATGACCCCTTTAATGGACGGCTAGCCATTGAGTGTCCCTTACATATCTATCTATATATTTATCATCTTTTACTGATAACAACAAAATCTTCTATCTGATACATATTCAACCCATTTCCTCCACTTTCCCAGAAAGGCATCCTTCTTTAAATTAACCAAAAAAGTTATCTTTTCCATCGTATAAATCTCTATGGTCACATCTATCCAATTATCTAAAGTTGGTCTCTCTTGTTTTAACCATTTACGTGTGATTGCTTTCTTACTGGCTGCCAAAAGCACACCCATCAGGTATTTATTATCTGGATAATAGATATCTGGATATACGCAGCCAAAATACAACAATTTGCTTTCTAGAGGTTATGTCTCTTCTAAAAATATATTCAAGAGCCTCCTGTATTTCTTTCCAATATTCTCAAATATGTAGGCATTCCCAAAATATATGATCATGGTTTGCTTCATTACAGCCACAGTTTAGCCAACACTAAAGACTGAGTTGTGATGTTTGTGTTGTCTCTTCAGGTTCCTCTGCAGCTGATTGAAAGTGTGGAGTGTCGGGATCTGACACAGCTGCACCTCACCTGTAAAGACTGTAAGCTCATCAGGTACGCCTGTGTAACAGCACTGCTTTGACTAACAAATGTGTCCTCGCTGCGTCTGATCACTGTATATGTATCCTCAGTGCTGCACTGTGCATTAGACCTATTATAAAATTACAAACTGTGTTCCTTTGGAATAATGTACAGAAGCCCGTTTTCTCAACGATGTAAGTTTTTTATCTCACAATACACACTTTATTTCACAATTCGGAAAAAAAAGTCAGAACTTGCAAGTCTGACTTTTTTCTCAGAATTCTGAGTTTTCATCTTTTTTTTTCGGCCACAGAATAAAAAATAAAAATTTTCATTGTGACTATCTGATAAATCTGACATCTCACAATTGTAAGTTTATATCTCGCATTTCTGAATCTCACATTTCTGACTTTTTTTTCGCAATTCTTAGAAAAAAAGTCAGAATTGCAAGAAGAAAACTCAGAATTCTGAGAAAAAATAAAAAAGGTAACTGCAACTTTTTTCTTGCAAATACAAGTGTATATCTCACAAATCAAACTATATAAGTTTATATCACACAATTTTGCATTATATCTCAACTTTCTCACAATTCTGCTTTTTGATTCCACCATGGAAAAAAAAAATAAAAACGTAATTGCTTCTCACAAATCTGACTTTTCCTCTCAGAACTGCAAGTTTATATCTCACAATTCAATTTTTTTTGTTCTGCCACAAAGGTAATTTTACCTCACAATTTGGACTTTTCTTCTCAGAATTATGACTTTATTTCTCGCAATTCTGAGTTTTCACGTGTAGCTAAACTGCGAGAAAGTCTGAATTGTGAGACAAGCAGGGCTGTCAAAATGGCTGAAAAACTAAATTCGAATTTTGTACTTAAATATTATCAGTATTCAAATTATATTTGAATTTAAAAGGCATAATTTCATTTAAGGGGAAAAAGCTTTTGACTTCTCTCCTGAGGCCACAAGAAGGCACATCGAGCAAAATATTACTAATGCACGTTTCTTCAAAGCAATAACACGACAATCTTTGAAAAAAGTGCATAATGTTTAAAATAGTGTTTATAAACCATATATAATTAATAAAGTTGCTTAAACAATTAGAAATCAAACAGCATCATGCATGTATGTATAGTTAAATACAAAGGACTGCAAAGGACTACTTTCTTCATTTAAAAACATGAGATACAGTGGGATAGGAGGAAAAACCACCATAAAGTCTCGAGACATGTTTTTTAAAAGTTGAACTTACATAAATTTTACATGGCTTTCTAAACATGTGGCTCTCTTGTGTATGTAAGCCCGTTTCCGCCACTGAATAAAAAAAAAAAGGTTATTGCGACTTTTTATCTCACAATTCAGACTTTTTTTCTCATAATTGCGTGATATAAACTCACAATTGCGAGTTATAAAGTCAGAATTGCGTGATATAAACTCACAATTCTGAGAAAAAAAAGTCAGAATTGTGAGTTTATATCTCGCAGTTCTGAATTTATTTCTCAGAATTGCGACTTTATGTCTCGAAATTGTGAGTTTATATCACACAATTCTGACTTTATTTCTCAGAATTGTGAGTTTATATCTCACAATTATGACTTTAACTCGCAATTGCGAGTTTATATCACTCAATTATGAGAAAAAAAGTCAGAATTGTGATAAAAAGTCACAATTACCTTTTTTATTTTTTATTCAGTGGCGGAAACGGGCTTCCATACTTGTGTGAGACACGAGTGCAACAGTGATAGATGTCCCTCTAGAAAATGCGATAAATATGCGTTCTGTGTGAACGGCTTGGTTTCAGTTTTGACGTAAACAACATCTTCTCCGCATTGAAGTTCTCTTTTTCTGCAATATTTTGAATGAACAACCAGCAGCGCCGCATGTAGTGGGTTCAACTGGATAAGCTATGAAAAACATTAAAATGCAATGACACCTACATCATCGTCGCATTTCGTGTGCCACTGATAAGGCTGCATGACGCACACCTAAAATTCGAATGCATTTGAATGTGGATTTTTATTTTAAATTCAAAGAATATTTGAAATTCGATTTTTTTATTTTTTTTTTGACAGCCCTAGAGACAAAATATCACCTTTATATTACCTTTTTTATTTCTTCATTCCATGGTGGAAACAGGCTTCCATTATGAGATGCATTGATGAAGCATAGTAACATGTCTGTTAGGAGAATAGATGTAACCTGCAGGGTTTGTGTTCAGGTGTAACTTCCTGTCGGCGGAGCAGTGTCAGGATTGGCTGAGGAGGATCAGCGCAGTCGTGCGACCGCCGGCGCGGCTGGAGGAGCTCTTCGCCTTCGCCTTCCTCTCGTGTAGCGCCAGCGTCTCCGCAGAGGACAGAGAGGAGCATGATGGGATCTGCCGCGCAGGTAACTGGACGTTTGTGTTTTACAGGTTCTTGTCCTTAAACTGGTTTACTTATCTTTGAACAATGAAGAAGAAATGAACAATGTGTCCTCGCCCTCATGTTGTTCCAAACCTGTATGACTTTGTTTCTTCTGTGGAACACAAAGATAACAGAAAGCACCACAGAACTACAACAATAACAATAATAAAGTAGCTTAGTGTGAAAATTTTTGTTTAAATTTATTAAAATTGTCCCCTCTGCTGCAGCTCTTAAATTTATTAAAAAATAAATGTAAATTCATTGCAACTTGTCATGCTAGGCAGGGTTATCATCATTAACTAAAACTAAAACTATTAAAAACATTGATGTTAATTAAAATAATGCAAAAATAAATAATAATATTAGAATTTTCTAATGAAAATTAGAAATGATCTCTTGGCAACTGAAATAAGTTGAAGCTGAAGCACTAAAACTGGAAATAAATAAATGAATGAATGAATGAATGAAACTGAAAGTTAAAAATATATTAAACCTAAATAGTAATATTTAAGAAAATAATAAAACTAATAAAAATGACAAGAGCACATTACAAAAAATATTTAAAAAATATTACATTTATTATATAATAATATAATAAAAATATTATAAGAGTATAATAATATATGATAATATTATAATATATAATAATATAATTTATTATATTTATTATATATTATTATTAAAACTTATTTTATTTCAGCTTGTTGCAAAGGAAGCATTTCTCATTTTCATTTCTTTTCAATTGATGTACTAAAATAAAATTAGTTAAATGTATTAAATTAAAATGAAACCTGAATATATATAAAAATAAAAAAATATTTAAAATATTAATAAAAATATAATTAGTAATATATACTAGTATATAGTATGTTGTGTATATATATACTATACAAATAATACTAAAAATAACACTGCCAGGTTTGACATGAATTTTTGCATTACAATGAGTGAAATCTGTATTCAGCTTTAAATATTGTGTGTTGTGCATTGAAAATAAAGATGAATGCACTGTAATTCTGTTTATCAGGACAATCTTTTGCAATGTAGGCGTTTATGAAGCAACGGGAAATGACAGACCAATGTCTGGCTTGTTGCAAAATCCACACAAACAAACTGTGTTTTGTAAATCTGGTGTGTGTGCAAAGTCAATATTCACGTGATTTTAAGACCTGAGGGAGGTGTGTGTTTGGCTCTGTGTTTGCAGGAGGACACCAGCGGAGGTTCAAACGAGAGCAGGAGAGGATGGGCTTCGACACCCACAGTGCCTGGAGAATCTCCACCATCAACAGCAACTACAGGTGAAACAGCAGAAACACACACACACACACACACACACACACACACACACACACACACACACCTCCTCACACCAGCAGCCAGAGCAGCTTCATCACGCCCGCGTGCGTGTGTGTGTGTTTCTGATCCCGCAGGCTTTGTGCCAGTTACCCAGAGCAAATAATCGTGCCTGCTGCCGTCACCGACCAGGAGCTGGAGAAGGTGGCGGCGTTCAGATCATGGAAGAGGATCCCGGCCGTCGTTTACAGGTGTTTCTCAGTTTGATAAGGGGGTGGGGGGGGGGGGGGGGGGGGAAAGGCATGAAACAATTAAAAAACAAAAGGAAATTGGATTAATCCTTTAAAATGTATTGAAATTTGAAATTTAAAAATCTCGCAAATCATCTTTTAGATTTCCATTGTGCATCACTGTAACCATGATTTTGTTTTTTTTAAAAACTGGGACGAATCAATTATGTTCTGATGTAGACTTAATACGTATTGAACCTGGAACGTATTTTTAACGTCTGCCCAATGTTATCTGTCCCTCACCTTTACCTTAACCTTTGACCCAGACACCAGAGTTCGGGTGCTGTGATTGGTCGATGCGGGCAGCCGGAGGTCAGCTGGTGGGGTTGGCGTAATGCTGATGATGAGCATTTGGTCCAAGCCATCGCTAAAGCCTGCGTCATGGACCAGGCTGCAAACACAGCACAGGCTAACGGCTCCTACGTTCACCATCACGTCCCCGGTGAGCTCAGCGACTCCGATCCACACGCGGCCAATAGGAGCACAGAGGCGGAGCCAAAGGTCACGCCCCCTCAGAAGCTGTTGATAATGGACGCGCGCTCGTACGCGGCTGCGGTAGCCAATCGGGCGAAAGGAGGCGGCTGTGAGTGTCCAGGTAATGCTGCAGAGCTTATGTTTTCAAATAAATGCTAAATGTATAAAACATTTCATCCATGATTCCTCTCTCAAACGCCGTCTGTGCTTGCTCTGTGTAGAGTATTACCCCAGCTGTGAGGTGATGTTCATGGGGATGGCCAACATCCACTCCATCCGGAAGAGCTTCCAGAGTTTGCGGACGCTCTGCGCTCAAGTGCCTGATCCGGTCAAGTAAGTCGAGCTGGGAACCACAGCAGCAGACTGGTTAAAGCTCAGAGTTATTTACCGAGTGCTGGTTTGGTTACAGAGACAGTGACAGTTCTGGTTTTATTTAGTGAAGCACAGATACGGTTTCATATAAATTCAATATACCTGTGTTTATATGTATACACACACACACGCCACACACACAGTTTATATAATTTATGTAGTTAATTTACTTGATATAGTATTATTAGG